>CAUYQG010158759.1:0-24301 GCA_963574415.1 Tarsius wallacei | reverse complement strand
CAATAAATAAAAAAAACCAGCCGGGCGTGGTAGCGCACGCCTGTAATTCCGGCTACTCGGAAGGCTGAGGCGGAAGGATCGCCGGAGCCCAGCAGGTCGAGGCTGCGGTGGCCCGGAGCGGCCACTGCACTCCAGTCTGGGCGACAGAGTGAGACTTCAACTCAAAAAAACAAACAAACAAACAAAAACTTGGCTTAATGAACATACATGGAAGTCTGCTACTAAAATTAGAGCCGGGCTCGGTGGCTTAGCCTGTAATCCCATGTTTTGGGAGGCCTAAGTGAGTGAACGGTAATGAAAACACTCCATATCAGAACTTATGAGACCCTGCCCTAGCTAAGACCCAGGAACTCACTCCTTGGTAAACACCAACAAGGAACTCTTGCACATGTACACCAGGGATGCATAGAAAAATGTTTATAGCAGTATTATTAAAAAATAGCAAAAACTTAGGAACAACCTGCATGCCTGCTGTCAGGAGACTATAAATAAACTGGTGTCCTTCAAAAGGTGTCATATTATACAGCACTTAAAATGAATGACCTTCGGCTTCACACCCAATATGGATGAATATTAAACACATAGAGTATAAAATAAATAAATAGATGATAGCTAGATGAACATATAAATTAAATAAATTCCTAAAGAAAGCATACAGCATGATATCCTTTTCATAAGGTTTGAAACATTAGAACTAAATGCTATACTTCCAGAACCATAGAGATATGAAATAATGCTAAATAAAAAAGGAAGGAAATGATCAATATAACTCAGTATAGTGGTTACCTTAGGTGAAGACAGACAAAGAGAAATACTGTCCTTAGAGTCAGGCAAGATGACCTATGGGATCCTGGCTCTATGGCCCAAATGTGGCCCTCCTCTGACTATGCCTATCTTCATGAGGCAAGGAGTCTGTATCATGAAGAGGATGATCTCACCCAAAGCCTATAGCCCTCCCCTCCCAGATCATGCTCTGAATATCCAGAAGCCAGGACTCCTTGACCCTACAGTGCAGAGTCTCTTCCAGTGGGGCTGGTAAATTCAGACCTTATGCGTGCCCAGAAATAAGAACTAGGATTGATGACCGTCTACCTCTCCCTACAATGCAGAGTCCATGTGGGCCTCTGGCCTGGGTCTGTCTTTCCAAGTGCAGATCATGCTACTGAACTTTGGGCTGAGTATCCATGTGTGTGCTCAAGGGACAGGCTACCTAGAACCAGTTCCCCTCACCCTACTGCCATTCTTCAGTGTAGCTAAAGAACCTAAGAATTCAAAATTCAAACCTGGCCTTACAGGTCAGTGTGAATTTTTGGTGAGATGGAAGGATAGAATGTATTTTATTTAACAGTCTGTTAGTTCAGTTGGTAACTTTGAGAGACTTAAACATATGGTATGTGGGCCATTTTCTCTAGATTCCACAAATGTTATAAGACTGGCAGAAGGATAGAATTGGGAAACACCAAATAGGCACATATAACTTACTTCTAATGTTCTAGTGTCTATGACTTTAATAAAATACCGTTTTGGACATATTGGATGCATAAAAATTATTCATAGTAATAACTGGTTGGAGAATACAAGGGGGCCCTGAAAAAACCCGGAATTATCTTTTTGAATGGTGGGCTCCTTGTAGTACAGGCTTCCCCCACTAGGTAATTGTTCTAGGAACTCATAGATATCAGTGAGCCAGCAATCATTGTTGTGAGAGGCTATGTTCAGCTTCTTTGAATTTTTTTCTGGCAAATAGATGATTGGTTCCTCCACCATGATAATGCACTTGCCCACACTGTGCTGAATATTCCACAGTTTTTGCCCAAAAATGGCATGGCCCCATGCCCCACCTTCCCTATTCACCTGATCTTACCCCAAGGGACTTTTTTTTGTTGTTTCCCCAGATGAAAAATGTCCTCAAAGGGAAACATTTTGCCAATGTGAAAGAGGTGAAACAAAAAACAGCAGAAGCAATAAAAAGCATCAAAACTGATGAGTTTAAAAACTGTTCTGAACAGCGGAAAAAGCATCTCAATAGGTGTACTGCATCAAACAGAGAGCACTTTGAAGGTGAGTGAAGTATAAGCATGTAAGAATAAACACACAATTTTTACAAGTAAATTCCATTTTGGGGGTTCCCCTTTTATGTGTTGGGGCAATGACAAAAGATATGCTTCAGAGGAAAGAAAGGACCAGATCATAAAGGGTCTTGGAAGTCACACTATGGAGTTAGGACTATCCTAGGAGTAACAGGAAGATACTGAATGATTTTAAATGTAAGGCTGGCATGGTCAGACTTGCATTTGGGAAAAATTAATCTAGCTGAGAAGTGAATTTAGGGTAAGGAATAAGGTGAACAAGTAATGAGTCTATTTCAGTTGAACAAAGGTGATGAGAATAAAATCTACAGGACCTAGTTAAACAGAAATCGAATTAAGGATGATTCCTAGGATTTTGACAGGCAAAGTTGGGTAGATGGTGTTGTCACTTTTGGGATAGAAAATTAAAGTGTAAGTTTAGGTACTTTATAAGGGAAAGATGCTAGATTTAATTTGGATATGTTGTGCTTTATGACCTATAGGCACATAGTAAGATCTTAGCACAAACTTGGCACATATTAATTAATAATTTTACAATATAGATAAAAATGAAAAAGTAAAGGATTCAAACTTGCAAATTATGTTTTCATCTATTTTTCCCTTGAGGTTGGAAAGATAGGGAAAGTTCTCTCTAAGGTCTAAAGGAGTTTGAATCAATTACTGTTCTTGTCGATTCCTGTGCTTCTAGGTAGATTTGTTAAGATATGAAACAACACCATTAGTAGTGAAATTTTATTTTGTTTCAGACTTGCTCATTTTATTAGACAAGTCATAATAAACAACTTCAAAATCAGAGACCTAGTACAATAAAAACTAACTTACTTTTATAACATTTCCAAAAGAGTCTGGTGGTTCCTTTTGACAGACATCCTGCTGTCTCAGGGATTCAGGCTCCTACAGTTTTATGAATCTGCCATCTTAGAGATGTGATTTCTTAAAGTGTCACATTGAATGATAGAACTGAAGAATTGTACAAGATATTTTAAGGGCTAGACCTAGAAGTGACTTATATCACCTCTGCTTATACTCCTTTGACCCAACAGAGCCACATGGTCTCAACCCAATGCAAAGTAGCTGGCAAATGCCATATGTGTACTCAGGAATAAGAACTAGGATTGATAACCATCTAGCCATTATCTACAAAACTTGACAATCAGAAAGCCAGTTTTTAGGTAAATGCTTAAATAACAATGTATAATACAAACAGTCAAAATCTGCTCCCATGCAGACTTGTTCAAAGAATGAACATATTGTACAATTGCAAAATGAGATCATACCATCCTCTTCTCATATAAGCACTTTGTTATTTGGATGCCAAAGGTTTGCTTAAACTCTTATACTGAAGATAATACTTAGTGGTTCTTCTCTCCTGCAATCAGCACCCTGAGAATTTTCAATCATGACTACAGAGGAGAATTTGACAAAGTGAAATGATGATCACCAAGAGATGCATAACTCAGATGTTTTATGCTACACAATCTCTAATGTCATGAGCAAAAATATAAAGTCTTTTCACAGATATTCTAATTAAATAGCATCTGGCATAACAAATAAGAATCCCGTAAATTCATACAATATCTTATATACTATATTGTCTCATTTGATTATCATGACTATATATATAAAAATATATTATATAATAATATATTATACACTTATATATAGTCTTTATTTGTCATAATGGTACCCAGATTTCCTATGGGAAGCTGCTATTCCTCACCCACTCTCAAATCCCTACTGTTTGGTGGAGCTTACCCCACTTCCAAATTATGGGGCAGGCGTATGACCTAGACCTGACCAATCAAACCTCATATCTGCCTAGCCACAAGGAGTGATTCAGAGATAAACACAACATCCAATTCATGGTAATCAGAGTCATTACCAACCAATTATTGAATTACTGTTATAACAATTGAGAAACAAATCTTCTATTTCTGAAGCTAGTTAAATATAAGCCTAGAATTGTTGGCGGCCATTTCACTCTGTAAGGAGAGAAATTACCAGAGACTTGGGTCTAACAGAGGGAAAAGAGGGCCAAGGCATAGAGAGTGACTCAGTCCTCATGCCATTGTTTGAATCAAAATCCAACCACAGTGATGCCAGGCTACTCTTGGACTTTTTACCTTCATGAGTCAATACATTCTTTTTTTTCTTTTTGCCATTTTGAATTGGGTATCTTTCATTTGCAACTGAAAGAGTCTTATGCTTTTGGTTAGGTTGTTTCTATTTTGCATATTTTATGGGAAAATAAACTGAAGTTTAGAATGTTTAAGCACCTTATTATATACAACCCACTTCACACTTAGTTGGACAAAGCAGAAAGGAAAGTTGACTGAAAGTACAGGGCTTTAATTTTCTTTTACTTAATTATGACTTTTTAAAAGTTTTAAAGCAATTTTTCTTTTTTACCAAACCTTTTAAAAAGTTTTGTCAAGATAAACTAATTACTGCACTGTACCTAAAAAAATTCATCCTTTCTAATATTTATTGGCAGTTGATATGTAGCATTTTGTTTTATAAATATGAATGGCTGAGTCATTCTCAAGAAATAAAGAGTCAATCTAAGTAGTTTATGAGCCATATGATGGACCTTCAGCTTCTGTTCTGTACTTGAAAGGAAATTTTTTTCTATATCTGAACCCCAGTTCTGATCTAAAATCAATAGAGAGGTTTTGAAATACACACATGTGTGCTACTTGTGAAAGTTAGTGGTTTTATATTTTAAAAAAGCATGTATGTACTGTATACTTCAAAATAACTAAATAACAGTATTCTTAATGGGAAAAAAATCCCATTTTTTCCTGGAACTGTGAATGGAAAACTCAACTGCATACCATTCCAATTCAAGGATCTGTAATCTTAGACGATTGAAGAGTTCTCCTTTCCAAAGAATGTTTCTCTGTGTGGTTTCTAAACCTCCTGACTTTTTACAAAAATTTAGCATACCCTGGGAAGCATAAGAGAAATAACAATGTGGGAGTATCATAGGTCTTCTTAAGTTTTCACGTCTGACACACAGTTCTTCCAATTTTATCTATTGTATTTGGTCATAATCTTTATTCCATTTGACTTCACTTCATTTTCAAAACAAAACAGGGAGCTATAAGGGAGTGAGAAGGCTTTTCTATTTTATATTTATTGATTCATTTATTCATCCGTTTGTTTGTTTGTTTGTTTATTTTAGACTTAGGAGGTACACATGTGTATTCGTTACATGGACATATTGTATAGTGGTGGGGATTGGGTCTAAGGTGGCCCATTCCCCAGATAGTGAACATTGTGCCCCATAGGGAGTTCATGAATCCCTAGCCCCCTCCTCCCCTCTTACTGTTTACCTCTCATATTATGAGTGAGAACATATGAGTGAGAAGGGTTTTCTATTTTAAATCAAACATGAACATGAAGTTGCTCAGACTCAGTCACTGAAACTACAAAGACATGTAAACAGCCAGGTCGTTAGGAATGCAATGTTCAACTTTGTTCTTTTAAAAGCCAATGGTTATAACTTTAATGAACCTCTGTGTGGTGTTCACCTTAATAAGATTATCTACTAATATTCTGCATCCTCCTGATGCCCTGTTGACAACAGCTTGGGTGAATACATAGCCTGGAGTCACAAACTAGATATGGAAAGAAGCTGTTCTCGCCTTTATGCAGTGATGAAAATGATCCTGGATCACAGCAGAAGGACCTTCTGATGCTGGGGCTGATGTTTGGGCCATATGTTAGCATTGTACTGGGGGTTAGTAAACTTAATCATTTACCTCTCTGGGCCTCAGTTTCTTCTGCTGTAGAACAGGAATATATTAACACTTCCTTCTTGGGGATGTGTAAAGATTGACAGGTTAGATGTTCTTTTAACTTTTGTTTATTGTTCAGGTTTTTTAAAAAACAAGGTACTGAAATCTTTGTGAATATAAGATATTGATGATAATTGAGCAACAGTTTTTAACCCCTTCCTTTCCATGTGGGTTATGAAAAGTATATTCAGAATCCAAGAATTAACACAACTGCAGTCACAAAATATAACCTGTGACAATTTAAAATCAAGTTGCCATCAAGTAAGAGTGATGTACAATTAAATTGTTTCACTGACTACAATTATATATGTAAACACACACATACTTACATACACACACACACAGAGTTTTAATTTAAGTTTAGCCAAATGAAGAAGCTAGGTTTGAGCAAAATTTTTCTCCAGTGGCTAAAGACATTAGAAATGATTTCCATGGCAGTGATCTACAGATTCATCTCTCTACTATGGTTTCTTCATTAATTTGAGACATTATAATTAGATCCTTCCTCAATGTCCTCATTTTCACTTAAGACCAGCATCTTTGGGTGAGATCCATCCCTCCCCTCCCCCACCCTCAGCATGCCCCACCCCAGTCCTGGCAGCTGCCAGCCAAACTGCCACCAGGAAACACCAACCACAAAGAGAGTGTCAAGTGGCAAAAGTACGGACATAAAATTTGTCATTGTTGTTCACTATTTTACTTTAGTTTCTTCGTTCTCATTATCCTCTTTCCCCTATCCCTTTCCTCACGCTGACGCAGGCCCTATGCCCACCCCACAACTCTACTCTCTAGCTCAGCTGATGGCTCCTCTCTGCTTCCTCTGAAGGGTCTCCAGTTTCAAAATGATCACCACTGTGTTTTCCCCAGCTTCCCTTTCAATCAAACACACATTTTTTTCAAATCTGCAGATCTCAGTGAGATATAAACAGAAAGCCAACTAAGAAATCCTAAATTGCAAATATCTGCTTTTTTTTCTTTCTGGGATTTTGCATTTTAAGTATGTTAACCTATATTCATCTACAATTAGTGAAATCCTGGAATTTAAAAGGGGACCTAGACTACTGAGTGGGAATACCTATGGTAAACAGATTTCTCTTTATTCCTTTAACTTTCAATTCCTACATGAAGCTTTCAACCCTCTTCGGTTAGAGCCAGTCTCTAGGAGTGCAGGAGGTCGATAGTTATTTCCTGAGAAGAATCACTGCTTAGGGATTAGCAGTCACTTCTGGCTGCCATGTCAAACTTGATAACAAGAAAGCAGCTTTGTTCATGGAGAATGCAAACGATTTGCCTGAATAGCATGAACCCATGAGGAAAAAAGTTTTCAATCATGTGTACATGCACACACACACACACACACACACACACCTGCACACACACAAGTGCACACATTCACTATGAAGCAGCACTTCTTTCTCATTCACAAACACGATTTAAATTGCTTTGGATACTTAGTCATCTTTCTAGTCTTGGAACATAGAAGATATAGGGTCTGATTAAATCCTGAAAAGTCAATTGACAAGTGTAGACTCTAGAAACATCTACAGGTCAAGTTCCTTGGCCTTTGATTAACAGCTGCTCTTTGGAGTCTTGGGAAGAATGAGTACCGTGTGTAAATTTTATTATTTATGCTGAGTATGCAAAGTTGTAGTGATTCTTTCCAGGGCAATATTAACAAATTGTTGCAATGTATTTTTAATTGCTTTATATAAACTTACATATAATTTGTTGGTAGAAATAAATTGCATTTATGGTTTATTTGATGTTTTCCATTTTTACCCCTTAAGCTCCAAGAACTAGGCCAAAGTGTTCTAAAAACATAGAATCACACAACCCTTCAATCTAAGCACACAGCCATGAAGGGAGTGACAAATATGCATTGTGTTCTAAGAGCCGAAAGTGAGGAGGGGGTTACCAAATTGCTTACATAAACAAAGAGTATTTATGCTGCAGGTCTTGAAAGATTAGTCTCAACTTTGTTCAACATGTATAATCCACTTTCTGCCTCTACCATACTTACTAAAATAATTCACAGACTGATCACCAGTTAACTCCTAATTGTCATGTTTTAGTACTTATACTATGCAGTTGACACATTCTCTTATTGTCCCTTATATGTTGGGGCTTCCAGAGTTCCATTCATTATCTTTTATTCTCACTCATTTTCAAAGTTCTCACAGTGGAGGTCTGCAAACTGGATAGAGACCACAGATGAATTCAATTTGGGATAGGTATTATTTCAGGCAAATTTAAAATCCAGTATTTAAAACCAGAGCTGTTCACTTATTTACATGGATTTCCCAGGTTTTTTTGAAAAGGGGAAAGATTTTCAAAAAGGAAAAGATTTTCATACTACACCAACACATATGCATAGCAATAATTAGTCAGAACTAAATAGAAGTGGCTCTATAGAGATTAGACATTTGCTCTCCAATTGCCCTAGTCCTTACCCTTCCTAAATGCAGTGAGTCCCTGGTCTACTCCCTTTACTCATTTATGTAAGTGAATATTTGTAACACTCCTTGCACACTCATCCTATGGAATCGCTTCCTTACTTGTGATCTGATCTGCCTCACACTAAAATTCTAATCCTGCACGCATTTTTAAACACTACATGATACCTCAGCTCTCCTTAGATGTAATGTAGGTGCCACACTCTTAACATGTCCTCTACCAAGCACTTTATTTTCTCTCATTAGCCCCCAAATTTGCTTCTCCTATAGTTCTCTATAGAGTTAGTGGCATCACCGTGTATGATGGTCAGTTTTTTGTATCAATTTGGTTGGGCCATAGTACCCAGTTATTCAAACAAACACTAAACTAGGTTTTGATGTGAACATATTTTATAGATACGGTTAACATCTACAGTCAGTTGGCTTTAAGCAAAGAGATTATCTTTGATCATCTGAATGGGCTTCCTCCAATCAGTTGCAAAGTCATTAGAGCAAAATGGGCTTCCCTGAAGAAGAAGAAATTTGACCTCAAGGCAGTAGCATCAGCTTCTGCTTGAGAGTTTCCAGCCTGCTGGCCTACCCCACACACTTCAAATTTGCCAGCACCCACAGTCCTATGGGTTTCGTTTCTGTGGAAAACCCTGACTGATATCCCATCCATGTAGATATATCCATGCTAAAAATCTAAGAGACTGCCTTAACTCTTTCTCCTCCATATGGCTGTACCCAGTCATACTCTTTCAAATTATTCTTCAAAATAAATATCAGATGTGATCTTGTCATTTTATAATTTGGGTCTGGTCCCTACTACCTAGAGATACAAATCCTAAGTAGGGCACCCATGGTTGCTCATTTTCTGGTCCCTGCCTACTTCTCCAAACTCATTTCTTGCTGTACCACTATTTCTGTTGCATCTACCAGCCAGAAGGAAATGCTTTCTATACTTTTGAAGGCACCATCATATTTTATTCCTCTGTGCCTACATCACTCCTACAACCTACAACCTGGCAAAAATCTACTCAACTTTCAAGACTTAGTTGAAATGACTTATCTTCTATGAAACCTCCCCATCCTCTTATTTTCCAATAGGATTAACCAACTCTGTCTTTGTACTCCAGCCTTCTATTGCAGACTTCACACAAGCACAGCCACGATATAGGAATTAATTTCATTTGTTTATCCACATATTTGTATTTCTCTTTTAAACTGTGAGACCTAAGTCATTGTCTCATTTAGTAGACCCTTGTGGTAAAAATTGCTAATCCCTTCTCAATATCCATTCTTTCCTTCTTGCACAGTAATAGAAATTCTGACTAGGCACACAGTCACCCAGAACAAAGGCTACATTTTCAGCCTCTCTTACAACTTGGGATGACCATGTGACTAGGTTCTCACCCATGGGATTTAAGTGAAAGTGTCCTATATCAGTGTCCAAGAACCTCCCATCAGAGGCTGCTGTCACAGGCTCTTTACTTCTTCTTTCTCCCTTCTTCTAACCTTCTGCTTAGAACATCAACATGATGACTGGTTCTTGAGAAAGAAGTCACTCTTAGCATGATCAGATGGAAAGCCACAGGGAGCTTGGGTTCCCAAGGACTTTGCAGAGCAAAGCCACTATACCAGCTCTAGACTTGTTACTGGTTCCAGATCAGAAAGGGGCTGATAGTGTCAGGAGTGATCTGGCTATGTTTGGGTTTTAAAGCTTGGATAGAGTGTTTACATATGGTTTTCCTGTTGTTTGCACAGGATATCTTCTGTGTTTTAGCCTGTGCACTTTGACTTAGTTCCAGCTGCAATCCCGGGGGAACCCAATCCTTCACAGTCTGCTCCACTTGGCCAGTATCTGACTGACCAGGCCAGCTCCATCTCTTACAAGTTGAGTGAGTTAGTGAATCAAACAAGGAAGAGGGATGGCTAGGTTAGAGCCAGGACTGAGGCTAGACAGGAGGTTGTGAGCTGAGTACAGAAAGTGACAACATTAGCAAAGAATTTGAGCCTGTAGTTGGTGCACAGGGATAGTAAAGGCAGGCAGTGGGAGAGAAATATGTCAAGCTATTGCTGGGGTATTAAGATTTACTCTGAAAAACCATGTTCATGCCCAGATAAATTATGACTTGTTATGACCTTTTCCAACATGAGCGTAGAGAATAGGCACTCTTACAGAGCCTACAGGAGTATAAATTGGTAAAAATTTGGTGAGGGCAACTTGACAATTCTCATAAATATTTTAAGTGTGTATTCACTAGGAACCAAAGATTTTTTAAAAGTGAGGAAGGAACTCAGCAGAAACACTGGCTTCATAAAGAGAGGAAGAAATGGTGGAAAGAGAGATAGAAGTAGGCAGAGACAGAGTAAGAGAGAGCCAGAGGTATTGATTTACGGAGAAAAGGAAGAAAACTGAACTTCAGAGGGTCAATGAGGACAGCAGTGACTTGACCCCCTTGGGGTAGCACCCTAGGAAGTATAGATTCAGGTACATAGTTTTAAAAAAATTCACAAGTATGGCATGGAAACAACAGCATAATTACCAGAATCCAAGAGACCATGATGCCTCAGAGAATAAGCTCTTTGCTCCACTGGCATAGTTTTAAGAAACCCCAGGGACTTTGCAAGGCCTTGTGGCTTGGGCTGGGGGAGAGGTTTTGGGGAGATTCCCAATTAGGGCTATAATTTAATCCCCTCCCCCATGTCAACAGGATAGACCGATGAGTCTAATTTAAATTGATTTTAAGTAAATAAGAAAATATGGAATTTCTTGCACACCGAAATTAGTTTAGTTGCAACATTGTTGACCAGTATGGGGAGAAACAGGAACCACCAGAGAATAAACATCTATTCAAGAGAACTCTTTGGCAATATGTGTCAAAAGGTAACATGAGCATGCTTTTCTGCTAGCAATCTTAATCTCTGGAGTTTAAGGAATTTTCTTTACAGAGTAAAGTGAATAGATATACTGAAAAGTTACTTAAAATGAAAAAAGATTTTGGAAAATCTGACAAGCCTATCAGTAGGTAACCGCTTAAATAAATTACGGAGTAAATCATAATACATACATACACTGGCATATTCTGAAGCTTTAAAAGTGATTATGTGCTCAAAATCATTAGTCAGGGAAATGCAAATTGAAACCACAATGAGGTGCCCCTTCATACCTGCAAGAATGACTATAATTTAATAAAAAAGGAAAATAACAAGTTGTTAGCAAGAATGTGAAGAACTTGGAATCCTAGAACATTGCTGATGATAAAGGTAAAATGGTACAGCTGCTGTGGAAAGAAGTTTGGTAGTTTCTCAGAAAGTTAACCCTAGAATAAATACATGACCCAGCAATTCCACTATTAGGTATATACCCAAACGAATTGAAAATGTCCACACAAAAACTTGTATGTTCACGCAGCATTATTCATAATAAACAAAAAGTGGAAACAACCGACATATCTGTCAATTGGTAAATGCCCCAACAAATGTGCTATGTCTGTACAAAGGAACATTATTCAGACATGAAAAGGAATGAAGTACTACTGATATAAGCTGAAACTTGGATGGATCATGAAAATATTATGCTAAGTGAAAGAAGCCAGACACAAAAAGCCACATATTATATGATGCCATTTATATGAAATGTTCAGAATAGGCATATTAATAAAGACAGAAAGTCGACTGGTGAAAGCCAAGTCGAGTGGGAGAGGGAAATGGGAAGTGACTACTAATGAGTATGGGGTTGTTTTGGGGGGGGTGATTAAAACACTTGGGAATTAGATAGGTGATGGTTGCACAATCTTGAGAATATACTAAAACCCCCTGAATTGTATACTTTAAAATGATGAATTTTATAGTATGGGAATTCCTTCCCATTAAAAAAATTATCTGAATTTTTTAAAGCAAGAATTATCACTCTGTTTTAAATCATAAGGAACATATTTTAATTGACATGCATGAAAAAAGCAATATGCAAAATAGCGTGTGCACAATGATTCTATTGATGTTAAGGTATACACATACCTCTCAGGTATACGTGAACAGAGAAATGCTTAGAGGGATGTTAGTTTCTTAGGATGTCATAACAAATTACCACAAACTTGGTGGCTTAGAACAACAACACAGATTTATTCTCTCACTGTGCTGGAGGCCAGAAGTTCAACATCAAGGTGCCGACAGAGTCAGTTTCTCCTAGAGGCTCTGAGGGAGAATCCATTCCATGCCTTGCTCCCAGCTTCTGACAACTGCTGGCAATCCTTGGGGTTCCTTGGCTTGTAGATTCATCACTCCAATCTCTGCCTCTGTCTTCATGTCACCTCTCCTCTGTGTCTTTTCTTTTTTCTTCTTATAATGACACTTGTCATTGGATTTAGGGCCCGCCATAATCCAGAATGATCTCATTCCAAGATCTTTAATTTAATTACGTCTGCAAAGACTCTTTTTCCCAGTAAGTCCCACTTATACATTCTCAGAGGGCATATCTCTTATGGGAGCACTATTCACCATACAACAGATGTGCAGTAAAATATTTCAGTGGAAATTTTGAAGGGCATGATTTCAGGAGACTATTGCTTTTTCATGTGCTTTATTGTATCTTAAAAATAATTAACATGCATAATTTTCCCAAAACCAACAGAAAAAAAAGAATAGTTAATAATTAGAGTTTGCTGAATTGTGAGGAATCTACATTTCAAGTACCATTGGTACAATTGTAAATTAGTAAGGCCTTTCAGAGGGCAACTTGGCAATTCCTAGGAGTTTATGCTACAGAAGTATGTTCATCTTTGCACAGAAATATATGCCCAATGATGCTCATTTTAGAATTGTTTATGATGGCAAGAATATATTAAAAAATAATACTTTTTGTGATCTGTTTTCCCAAGGCAAAGTTTCCTATGGACTTAGTGCAAAAGCAAACACACAATTCTATAATATGTAGCCATTAAAAATTAGGGAGAGGGATAGCTTTCTGTACACTAACAAGGATAAAAAGTCACAATATATTATTAAATAAAGAAAGCAAGTTAAAAACATTATTTATAGAGTGATCTCATTTAAAATTAGTATTTTTATATACTGAGGAAAAGTATCGAAAAGGGTGTAAGTAGCAATTATCTTTGAGGGATGGGACTACAGAATTTTTACTTCCTGTTTTATGCATTTCTAGATTGTAGGAACATTTTACAATGAGAATCTATTATTTCTATTATAAGGGGAAAAACAATGAAGAAATTTTTTTAATGGAAAAAAAGAGAGAAAAGTCCCACAGAGAGTGGCATTGTTCCAGGGCTGGGTCTAGGGCCAAGATTTAGACTCTGCTGCAGGGCAGTGGGCAGGACCTCCCTCAGCTGGCACTTGTGAATAGCGTGATTGACATTCTCTGACCGGCCTGGGCTTTTGTGCATCTGGCATGGTTCAGCTGGGAACCCCCTTGAAATTTCCACGAAGGGGCCTCTGTGTGCAGTACTGGCCATTTCTTCATTTTCTGTACAACCAGAACCCAAAACGCTACCAGCTATGGATTCAAGCTCAACTCGGCTCTTACTTTCTAATTGTGTGACCTTAGGAATGTTATTTGGCCTCTCTGGGCTGCCGACCTCAAGGGTCGATTTTGGAGATGAAGTGAGAAAACATAAAACTCTTTCATGGGCATTGCAACATAGTAGGGATGTATCCGTGTCGATTCCCACCCACCACCACCTCTACCACTTCTTTCTCCCTGTCCACATTCCCTGGCAGGTGGGTAATGTTGACAATGGTTCTCAGTGAGGGCTCTACTATCCCCTTGGTGGCATTCTAAAGTTGGCGAGAGGACATTTTTTGGTTGCCACCATGATAAAGAAGCTACTGACACTGACTAAATCCCTAGACAGGTTTCAGGAATTCCAGATCACCTGCCACACATGTGACAGTCCCAGACAATGAAGAATTGTCTTGCCTCCCACAGAGCTTTTCAATGTTCCACAAGATCGTCATATAACTTAATAACTTATTTATATGATTTGAGCTTGGACGCTAATTTCATTTTATATAGCCACACTGCATTTTCCAAAGGGATGATTGTACTTTGTTTTGTCTGGACTTCATCATTTTTTTGAAAATCACATTCTGACAGTAGCACACTTTTTGCAATTTGAATCTCCAAATAAAACACCCCTCATGTATCAAAACATCATATTGTACCCCACAAATATATACAATTTATATGTGTCCATTAAAAATTAAAATAAAAAAATGCACCCTTAACAATCTACCTGCGATGGTGTCACAAGTTGGTTTGGTGCATAGGAGCAATCATATGACTACACTATTGTGTCTTCTAGAATACTCATATCTAAGAAGTAGTAGAACTAATCTATTATAAATTGTGTTCCTCTTATTTCTCTTTATATTAGTTTGCACATTATACTGATTTTTTGAACCTATGTGTAGGTAGATTATATGATCCATCATTTTTATTTCAGAATCATAAAAGGCACATTACAAAATATTTATTACGAAAAAGAATATGACAGAGTTGAGGACTGGTATAGAAGATCATAAAGTTTTTCAATTGTAGCAAAAACCCGAGAGGGGAATATCTCTCCTGTGAAGTAGGGTGGGTTCAACAATCGCATGCTTTCAGTTGTAGAATAGCAACATTGGCAAAAAATTCAAGCATCTCACTGTGCCCATTTCCAAAAAGTTCATAGACATCCAAGATAAGAGCCAACATGGGTCCTCTTGGAGCCAGAACCAGGGAGGCAACTTGGCACAGAATAACTCTTATGAGGAAGGGTCTTTAGTTCGGCGAGAGAGATCAAATAATCATGCTGTACTTTCTAGTTTGTCAAACCAAAGGCAAGAGCTATGCCACAGACCTGTGGAAGAAGTGATCAGCAAGATGTCAGAGAGTTAGGTTTGCCGAGGAAGGGTAGGGGTGGGGCCAATTGTTGCTGTAGGCTGACAAAGTATTACATTGGACCAGGAGCAGGGTAAAGAACGTGGACTAGTTTTGGTCACAGCATATGTGGGTTGGACTCCTAGATCTGTGTGCTTCTACTGAACATCACATACTTATTGCATGGTTTCTTTTTTCTTCAGTTAGCAATAATTGTGCCTCAGATAAACCTCATTGGCTACAATACCGCCATTGCACAAAGTTCGTATGGTTTCCTAATGGTGTCATCCAGCTTCTGAAAGATAAGGAATTAACACATCTGATTTCCTCAAGCTTATATGCTAATGGGCCAGGAGATGGATGAAAAGCACCAAAAATTGCCAATAAATTAATCACAATTCATATTTTAGAATATTTTTTGCTACTTTTATTTTAGTTTACATTTGCTGGTGATAGAAAATCTTCCCTCACAGATTCACACAGAATACTAACATGGAAGGAGCTGTGGTAACTGCGGTCTAGATGCTACACTTTTCCAGATTGTGAGGAAGGACATGATTGCCAAGACTTCCTAATGGGCCTCAGGCTACAGAGAATTTGCAGAGATAAAATATCAACAACAACAAAAATAAAACACAGAGTGAATAATGCAAAAACATTCGTTCCATAGTCTACTTTAAGTCAAAACAAATTTGAAAGGAAGGTTTGCTAAGGATAATGTGAAAAATGGATGCACTGTATTCAAGAAATAAAGCACTAGTAAGGAACTATATCTGGAAGAGGGTAGCATGAAAAATAATTCTAAAGGAGGAAGTCAGAAAGAAATCAGGAAGACATTTTATACAGATGAGAAATGAAGTTTCACCAAAGATAAACCACTACCATGCCCAGCTACTTTTTAATTTTTTTGCAAAGAAAATGTCTCACTGTATTGCCCAGGCTGGTCTCCAGTTCCTGACCTCAAGCATATAATAAGTGTTCTTCCAAAATATAGTCTAAGATACATTTTAAAATTCATGATCAGGAGTATCCACCCTGACACTCACCAGATCTGACATATCTCTCTCTAGCTCTAGCTCTCGACCTCTCTACCTCTATCTCTATGTGTGTGTATGAGGGGGACCCCCCCAAAACCAAAATTGTCTTTTTAAAAGGTGGGATTCTTTAGTACACTCATAGTTTGCTCCTCCAGGTCAAATGGTCAACCAAAGTTTTTATCTGGAAGTTTTGAGAAGGCTGCATCACAATTTGCAGAAGAAATTTCCTGAGTTGTGGCAAACAAGTGACTGGTTCTTCCACCATGACAATGTACCTGCTCACACAGCACTGAGTGTTCAGCAATTTTTGACCAAAATGGCAAGACCCCCATGTGCCACCTTCCCTGATCTCTCCCCGAGCAACTTTTGTTTGTTTGTTTGTTTGTTTGTTTGTTTCCCAGATGAAAAAAGTACTCAAAGGGAAATTTTTTGCCAGTGTGGAAAAGGTGAAACAAAAAATGGCAGAAGCACTAAAAGGCATCACAACTGATGAGTTCAAAACTGTTTCACAAAGAACCAAGTATCGCATGTTCTTATTCATAAGCAGACCTTGAACAACTATCATAATACTATAAGAATGGGATTGGCAGTAGTGAGAAACTGCCAGGGGAGGGGGTCACACCTCATAAACAAGGGTACCTGCATAATGAAGATTTGTATACCTAACCCTGAATTGTACCCACATCTTTAAAATAAAAACTCTAAAAAAAAAAAAACTGTTTCAAGCAATGGAAAAAGCATCTTGATAGGTATATTGCATCAAAAGGTGAGTACTTTGAAAGTGGCTTTGAAGTTTAAACATGCAAGAATAAATACACAAGTTTTTATAAGTAAATTTTGGGTTTTTAATGGGTCCCCTGTCACATACATATATTATAATACATTTATAATTATTAAATATACTTAATATATATTTATATATACATAGTCACATGTGACAGAGAGATACAGATGTAGATAGAAAAAAGATGTGTTCATTTATTTGTATGATACTAGAGTTTTTAAAAAATTAAAAAGAATTGAAATAAAATCTTGCTGATCTAGGCTATGTTGGGATACAGTTGGTCCACGAGTCAGGCACAGTGCTGCTCTCTCAAAGTTAATCTGGTAAAGGATTCATGCTGGAAAATGGGCAGTTACAACCCAGGATAGGTAGAGTTCAAGAAACTAGACTAAGAAGCAGGTTGGGAGGAAAGTAGGACATTTCAGGTGGAAGTCTCCCCTTGAAAAAGGAGAGGCACAGGACATAGAAAATACAAGTTTTGTCTGGAACTGGAGTCACAATGCGGGACAAGTGCAGGACCCCAACAGTCATCACACGGTCATGGCCTCATGAATAGAGAGCGAGCAAGTCTTGGAGCAGGGCTTTCAGCTCTGCTCTAAGAAATCTAATCTTGCCATGACAGATGGGATAGATTAAAGTCCTGCAGGACTAATGGCAAGGAGACCAATTATGTGAAAAAGTCATCAAGGTGGCCACTCTATGAATATTGAAAGGAAAGGATATTAGAGAGACCGTGAAGTGAGACAATCTACAAGGAGGGTAAATGAGAAGAGCCTCTCACACTTGGGAATGCTGGTTGAACATGAGCCAATTAGCCTTGTCCTAAGGCAGACACCGTGGACATCATGCCAAAGCAATGGAAATGTCAACATAAGCATTTGCATCTATTAGGCATGTGAGTACTAAGCCACCAGCCCTTGTAATAAACACAACAAACAGCATGAAAGCCATTAGATGGTTCTTGTGAAAGGGTTCATGAGAAACGTTTGCTTTGAATATTTGACTTTGGTGCCGGTTAAAAAGCAGAGTTAGAAAGCTAAGTTATTGTCATTTGGCCAGGGATTTATTTGTATGAAGTAATAGCCAACTGTCCTAATGGGTTTAAATAGTCCTAAACAATTATCTGATTTTCAGAAAAGCTAATGAGCTCATATATAGGTAGGTACACTGGTGTCCTGATATAAATTAGCACACAGAGTTACAAACACATTTGCTTTCTCTACTTTCTCCTTTATGGTTTCTAATAACTCTACACACCCTTCTTCACATTTTACTACTGGCCAAAGAGAACCCAGAGTAATGCACCCATTACAAGGTTCTTTTCTACATACCTAGAAACCTTCCTGGAAAAGAGTTTACAAAGAAAAAATAAAGAATAAGCATATCACAGGGCTCTATTGGCTGAGAAGCCTTGAAACTTGGTTTTGGTACTAAGTTTCAGAAACAGACAAACGAGAGGCAAGTGTCTGAACAAGATTGTAAATATTAAAATGGTATTTTAATATTTAGTTATAGTTGCTGCTATAAGGTAAATGAAGAAAGGGAAAGACTTGAAGAACCTACTGGAACGTCCAAGGGGAAGATTCCTAGCAAAGAAAATGGAAAATGTGTAGAATTTGGGTTTTTTAAGTGGCTGGAAAAAGGGAAAAGATGTAGTTACAAAAGGTGTTTTAGATAAAGAGACACCATGATTTGAAGCTGGGCCACATAGGAGAATGCAGAGCTGGAAGGAGAGGTGTGAAGAGATAGGTGCTTCCACAAAATAGTGTTAACCCCTGTAATTAGCATTCACACCAGCCCAGGTAGGGAAAATTTCGAGCCAGGAGGCCACCAGATTTAACCAGAGGAAGGGAAAGGATAGTCAAAAGGGAAGAAAAAAATGTTAATAGAAAGCAAAAGGATAATGAAATTACAAAAAAGATTGGGGTGGGGTTTGAAGGAAGAAACCAACCAAGTATGGCCAGGCCTCAGAAGACAGTGAGGTATGGAGATGAAAGATAAATCCAACTTCAAAAACATGAGTAAAGTCTGGAACAGCTCTGGTGGTTTAACTCCTGCTGCTTTTTATTGCTTTATGAAGTATTAATTGTAGAGCCTTAAAATTGTTTTGCACATAGCGTACTAGAGCGGGGAGTTACCTCAGCCCACAGAGACTTGGTTGTATCAGGCGTTAGTCCTATCCACGAGAAGGACAGAGGTGGTGCCACGAATGTAGGGGTAGAGGAGAAGCCATGAAAGCCATGACAGGAAAGTCAGACTCAGTAGGGGAAGAGTGAGGAAAAAAGTGTGGGGAAGGAATCAACGTTTATTTCCTAATACGAACCAGATGCTGTAAATACATTATCTCATTCAACTTTCACCACAGCCCTGAGAGATATATGATTGAAGAAACAGGCAGTTGAATAACGTGCCCAGGAACACATAGCTACACTGGAGCTGAGACTGCATTCAGAACCTAATATCATAACATTTTTCTCTTGAGATGAGAAAAATAGCACTTGTAGGGTAGAAGAAACATGACGTTGAAAACTGAAGGTAAAAGTTACTGCAAAGAAAAAAGAAATCCTAGAAATGGGATTTTAAAAACATTTTGCTAAGCTACCAATGGTGAAAGTCAAGGATGTCATTAGACTGTTATGGGAAATCTTTAAGAAAAGCGAATTTTCACATATGAGGTGGTTGGGAAAGACTTTTATAGTCAACCGAGACATAGTATGAAAACCATAAGCAATGAGAAGAATGTCATCTTTCCTTTGGCATAAAAATATTGCCAGATTGTGGCAACAGTTCAAAAATGTTATGAAGGAGACCACCCCACCCCCAGAGAAGAGTCATCATTCCTCTCCCTTCCCCCAGTTCCTTCTCTCAACCTGCCCTTTCTCAGCCACTCTGATTTCAGGAAATAAAAACAGCAGGAAATTTAGTGTTTGCTCTTGGCATCACTTCCTCTCTTCCCAAGCTACCCTCCCCCCATTTCCCATTTGATCTGTCTATTACAATTTGTATTCCCTCCTCATGTCCTCGAGAAATACTTTCAAATAAAACAACTGCTACCTAATTTGGATAAAAGTACCTCCTTCAAGAAGTTATTTTCTCAAATGTCACTACCTCAAGTCTACATAGGACACATAAATCAATAAAACTCAAAATGTCTCTTCCTTGGGCAAAAAAAATTCTGAAAATTGTTTATTTCATGAGAAATGCATGACAGATGGTATGAGTAGTGGTGAGGCATTCAAAACAGAACAAAGTTTCCTACTGTTCTGTCAGATGTTTCCACTCTCTGTTCCATCCATTAAATGCTGACTTATTTTTTCTTCCACAAACTTCAGTTTGGCTTTTAAAAAAATAAATAATGCTTCTGGTATTCATTTAAGATTTTCTTATGCTATTACTGGAAACCTCAATCTGATATGTAAGTTTCATGCAACATAGAGTAAGTGGTTGGAAGCATCTACGATAACTATCACAACGTATAGACTATGATGCTCAAGGAGCATTAAATTACCTATGTTCATTTAGATGATTAAATTCATTGTGTAGATTGGTACATAAGTAACATTTAAATGTGTTTGGTTAAGGAAGATTACTGTTAAAATTCAAAATGTCTAATCATCCAGTAACAGGTTTGCTGAAACAACACCCATATTGCCTCAAGGATGGTTCTATTAGTCTACATTTTGATAAACAATGAACAATGCTCTCCTAGAGGCCCGCTACATCTATGACTGAGGATTGATAAATGCTTGACATTGAAGCATCTGTGCATCCTCATGCACACACCCATGTGTGCACTCGCTCACACACACACACACACACACACACACACGCACAGATATACCCCTTTCAACAAGACATTGTTAAATATGGAAATGTAGAAACCATACTTACCAACCCAGATATTCCATGCCTATGACATGCTTGTCTCTCATGCACTTTATTTTGTTCATTTCCCCTTTGTGAATCTTCTGAAGAACAATGTTGGATCTAAAGGAACAATGAGCTTCTAGAAGAAAACTTGTAGAGATGTGGATGGTGATGTTTTAAACGGGCACTCCAGATGACAAGTGTATCATATTTTTATTCTTCCTGCTGAGTCAGATCCTTTATAGAATTGAGTGGCTCGGCTCTGCATGTGCTGATCTATGATGGAAAATGAGATATATATCACTCTATTAAAAAGACCATATTCTCTGAGAAGAAACAAGAATTAGGAAAGAGATTTAAGTGAAAGATCCTAATCAAGGCAAACATTTTTTTTCAGCAAAACCATATCTGCTGAAAATTAGAAGAACATTTTCAAGGTTATTCTGGAAATAAATTGACTCTACTTGGCAACCTTCACAAAATGGAAAGTACTGTAGTCTCTCCTGCCAGTTTTTTTTTTTTTTTTGTATGTAACTGACCACTGCTAAATAAGAAACAAACCCAAAACTCCATTGCTTTAATTATTTGTCTGATTGACCAACAAACCAACTTTTAAAATTATTTCATTTTTGTAGAAGAGATTTGCAAAGTGAATTGCCATCTGTAATTGTTTTGTTAAAACACAGCATTCAGTAGTATAATTGGCTAAAATTTTGTTGTTGATAGAATCCTAATGGTAATTACAAACTGAAGAGAAAACTAGATTTTTGAAATCTGAGTTATTTAAAGGAAGATTTTTAAAGTGGCAGTAAAATAATTCTGCTACACGGACTTGCCTTCTAGCCTTCTTTGCTCCCAGAATTAAAATCTGCGGCATGCACAGGTTGGTATTTAAGCTTTGTAGGTTTAACTTACAAGTTTCATTAGGGGATTCATAGAGACAGGATTTGGGAGGAGTGGGCACATGGGGATTCTCTGTAATGTCTTTGCAACTTTTCTGAAAACCTAAAATTATTTTTTTTTTAATTTAAAGAGTATGGTTATTTAGAGGAGGAAGATGTGGGGAGAAGACAACTAGATTAGGAAAATTCCATGGAGTAAGCACAGTGTGTGTTAGGTGGGCAGAATTAATACACAAATTAATGTGTATTAGTTATACATTAATTGCCCTAAAAGAAAGAGGCATTCTTAGCAGAGGTAAAAACATTTTAAAAGGCAGAGGTACAGTTCTGGCTAACCAAAAGATGTCAAACAGCTCTTACTCCTCATTAAGTGAAGTTTAGAACCATTCCCCTGCTAGATTCAAGATTTAGGGACCAATCACAACCGCTAGGATTTTGTATCATATTTCCAAACTCCTTGTGTGTATTACAACCCAAGTCTTCCTGGTGCTCTCTTTCCCCTCTAGTGGATCCAGTTTTCTTCCTTGTCCCAGGATAGCGGACACATCACATAGTGATACAGTCACTTTGACTCAGCTGTTATGACATGGGAATATTCTGGCATCACCTTACCTATGTTATCATTTCAATGTATAATGACATTTAAACACAGAAGTCTCCCTTTCTTTCTCATGGACTTTTGCTGGAGGAGCCTCTTAGTACTTAGCACTTTCCACCTTTAAGTGCAGCCTGAACAAAAGATACAGGGTTGCAATGGTGATGCACTCAGGATCTGGAGTTGCTACTTTAAGGCACAGCCATAGTCATCTTTATTGGCCTTTCTGAATTGTCTGCTCACCATTGTGATGATAGTAACTTAAACATTGGGTTGCTGTAAGGCTGTAATGAAGTGAAGGAGTGTAATCCAGTGCCTGGAATAAAAGAAATGTTTAATAAATGTGTGATATTCACAAAGAAGTTAAATTTGATGAATAGAGGGAACAAGGTCTAATGCTATCATTCAGGCCAAAACACATTTGCTTCTTCACTCTAGGTGAAAATTGTACCTAATTCTAAGAAGATATGATGTTACAATATGTGAAAAGTGTGATTACTCACAGTAAGGGAATATCAAATTTCCCTAGTGCTTTCAATGCACAATTATGTGAATCTTTGCTCCATTTCTATAATTAGAGGTGGAAGTTTGTCATTTTATATGTATACAAACTTACTGTAACTGAGATGCTGCTTCTTCATTAACATCAAAAAATAAACAAAATTTGACATGCTAGTCACCAAATTGACGTCATTGGAATGAGTGCCTTTATTATGTATAAATTAGCAATATCTGATAACAATCTATATTTCTGTGTGTGAATACGAATGTGATATGAATATAATATGAAACAGTACTTAGAGTTGAAACTGAGTAAAAATCCAAGTATGATGGAAAGCCATATTAAGATATTTAAACTTTTTTTCTGATAATATTTTATAAACTTTAGGGTCTGTTGTATGTTTGTCAAATTAACTATTAATACATACTAGTTTCATTATTGTGGGCTTCTGGTTTTACATTTAAATATGTATATATATATATATATATAAATGTTTTGTGTAAAAGATGTAGAACATAGATCTCAATTCTAGGTAAGCAGAACACTGTTACACGCCTAAGTTCTTCAATTTGGTCAAGGTAAAATCTATTCAAATCCTCCTCTTTCTTCCTGAAAAATGACTTTTATCAATGTATTTATTACAAATGTTTATTTTATGCTTGTTAATTTTCTATTTGTCTGAGACCATGCTTTTTTGTTTGACCTGCTGGGTCCTCATACAAACGTTAGGGTGGATGGGTGGATAAAGAGTTTTATTGAATTCTGAGCCTTTCTTAGTTTGCTGAAAATACCTTTTATTACTCTTTTGCATAAAAATTTTATCCTTTGAGCTGTGGGCAGCTTACGGAAAAAATGACTAGGGATATGACTAAAATAAGAAAACACTTTAAAAGCCAGAATTTTTATTTTATATTTATATATTTGTTTTATTGTAAGTTGATGGATAAAAGCTGTATGTATTTATGGGGAACAAAATGATATTATGGTTTTTGAGTAGACTGTGGGATAATTAAATAAAGCTAATAGATTAAAATGTATGAATGTCTTCTATCGAATCATAACATATATAATTGGTGTCCTAAAATATTTTAATTTCAAAGAATTGCTTTACTGTAATTTCTTTCATAATTTGTCTACAAGCAATCATCTCCCTAATCTTTTGTTCCTGCAATGATAAAAAAAGTTTCTTAAGTTCCATATTTTCCACAAAGATTCCCTTAACAAAATTGACTCTTAAAAGGAAGATAAAGTCGGGCTTGGTGGCTCAGCCTGTAATCCCGCGCCTTGGGAGGCTGAGGTGAGTGGATTACCTGTGCCTGAGGGTTCGAGACCTGCCTGGGCAACTTGGTAAGACCTCATCTGTACAATAAATAAATTAAAAAAAATTAGCCGGGTGTGGTAGCATGCGCCTG
>CAUYQG010158754.1:0-10718 GCA_963574415.1 Tarsius wallacei | reverse complement strand
GCCTGTAGTTCCAGCTACTTGGAAGGCTGAGGCGGAAGGATCGCCAGAGCCCAGCAGGTCGAGGCTGCAGTGGCCGGGAGCAGCCACTGTACTCCAGTCTGGGGGACAGAATGAGACTCCAATTCAAAAAAAAAAAATGAGAACAATAAAAAGGGTAAAATTACTTGCTTAATGGTATGGCTGTTCTTTGCCAGGTTAATCCATCACTGCCGTTAACTTACATGAGATACTTTCAGATTCTTTGTTTTTAAGAAATCTAGCTATCTGTGGTAGATGTGAGGATTCCTTGCCCAGACCCTCTTTCAAGAAAGGACTTGAAGCCCAGCAGCGAGTGGGTAAGCATTCAGCAGACACTCTTTAGCAAGCGCCTTCTTCAGAGAGCTGCTTTGCCCAAAACCTTCTTCCTGGGGCAACATGTATCTGGTGACTGTGTGAGGGTATAAAGTCTTGGCTATTTGGGGTTCTATTCTCCCAGAGTTCTGTACCAGGTCAGATGAGGCTTTTTAGATATGCATAGCAGTTTCACTTTTCCCTCTGCCCGGTCCTGCTTCCTTCCCTTACTTTTTGCAAGTATTGATTCCTGATAAAACATTCTGCTCCCAAAATATGGCCTCACTTTTTGCTTCTAGAGAAACTGGCCTGTGACAAAATCATTTTCTTTTACCTTCATGCATGAGGGAGAAGGGAGACGGCCCATAATCCTCTTCTGTTCAACAGAGAAAATTCACAACTATTTATAACTTCCAAAAAACAGGAATGTCAATTTACATATTCATTACCAGGCCAACACATTGCTAAGTATGAGAACCAGTTCACAACCTATTAAGGACTAAGGAATTGCTTTCATAGGTCATACCATTAATCTTTGACAGCCAAATATCTAAAGAATTGCAGCTAACAGGAGTGAGCAATCTACCACTCAGGCCAGCCTCCTGTTTTTGTAAATAAAGCTTTATGGAACAAAGCTTTATGGAACAATTGGTACACCTGTTGTCTAGGGCTGCTTTCTTACAATAGCAGAGATAAGTTGTTGCAGCAGAGACCACAAACCTAAAATATTTACTATCTGACCCTTTACGAAAAAGAAGATTATCTAAAATAACTTTTGCAAGGACAGTTTTATGATGCAAAATACTACCTGCTTTTCTAGTCAACTGCCTAGACAGGAAGCAGTTAGAAGTGTCTCCAGTTTTTAAAGGCCATACTCTGGGATTTCATTAATTGGCACGGAGGAGAAAACAGCAATTGCAGGAAGCCTGAAAGAATATGGAAAGAAAAGAGCAAAGCAGGATTATTAACAAATGAAATAAGAGGTACATAGTAATATGACTCTATACTGGTCACAGGCTAAAAATATGAAAGAGGTTTGAGGTGTCTCAGGGCCAAGTCTGAAAAGATTGGGTTTGGGAGTAGAAGGATAAAAATAGAATGCACAGACTGTGGTTTATTCTATCATACTTTTATGAAAAATCAAAATGGAATGTGAGCATAAACAAAGTATGTACCCAAGTGAGCCAGACCTTCTGGTGACTTCTGATCCTTTTTGGAATGTGCCAAGGTGGAGGCACAGGTAAAGAAGCCTCCAGGTAGGTGGGCCAAATTAAAGAAATCCTTGCAAGAGTTACTCTGTCCTCTGCTGGCAAAACCTGGAAACAGCTCACCCTGCCCAGGGTCTGCTCCACAGCAAGCTTAGTCACCCAGTCTCCACGTCTGTGTGGTCTGGGTTCTAAAATTCTTACTGCTCCACACTTACCATGGACAGATATCACAGGCAGAGGAAATCAGAGCATGCAGCATGTTCTGAAATACCCTTCCCAGTCTCTGCTTCTTTCACTCATCTGCAGTTCTTTCCAGGTCCCCAAAACTCTTCTCATTCTAGATCCAAGTGGTCTGCACTCTCAATTGCTCTTTGCAGATATAGGCAAAAAAAAAAAAAGCATCAGTCATGTATTCATTTCTTTCTTCAACCAATAGTTATTGAAGGCAAATGACAGCTTAGCACTTGGCACGAGGCCTTTGAAACATTTAAAAATCCTGCATATAGCTGTTTCTAACAGTTTTCCTGTGCCTACCGGTGGCAATTGAACTTTTAGTCTATGCAAAGCAGATGGCCAAATATCATGTCTTAAGAAAGGGTGTGCTTTCCACGAAATAGGGTTAGAAAGTATGTGCAGTCATTGATTTGACACGTGACTGTGCCTCTTTAGTCTTGGGTCATGTCTCCCTGGCATTGTTGCCTACCCACCATTTATAATGATCACAATTTTAATGTTATGCCTTCTTTCCCAAAACCTATTTATATACCACTAAATCAAACTGTGTTAAGACACTACATTGTCATTCGATTCCGATTCTACATAATAATTTCGCATTTGAAACAACAATTATTTTATCAAGAAGAAACAGCTGCAAACACAGCAATTCCTCTGAACCCACCATTAACTGAATGTTCCCTGCTGTCAAGCCAGATGCTAAGTACTGAGCTTTCTGTTTAAATGCTCAGGAAGCAGGGAGATGAGCCGGATAGCTGCACTGCCCTGAGGTGAGGGTCTGGAGTCCAGTCCCTCTGCTGTGCGCTCCTGGATGCCTTCCCATCACTCCCTGCCTTTGACCTGTTCTCCCTGGACCTTCTGCCCCCATTTCTTCAGTAAGTTCTTGGAAGCCAGTTGCATCATCTGAGTTCTACTGTCCATACCTATTATTCCAGAAATTTCTAGTGTTATTAAAAGTCACTTGGCATCAAAATTATTAATGCCTGTGTGTTCACAGTTTCTTCCCCTCTCCCCACAAGCTAAGTGAAATTCTGCAGTTGTTCATCCTGTAGGTATTTTTCCACTTACCTTTCTCACAGGCCTTTTAGAGAGATGGGGGCGGGGGAAGGAGGTCTCCAGCTGCCAACACTTGGTTGCAGGGGCAGTGTTGAGTTAGGAGTTGACATTGAGGAGAGGGACTTTTTAGAAACAACTACTTTAGGTAAAAAAACAAAAACTGAGAATGCAGAAGTGTAGTCAGAGGAATTTTCAATACATTAGCATGCCTGCTAAAAATGATTATAACTATGATTATAAAATATTATAACAGGCGAATGTTTTGAACTGGGGGGTGGGAGGATGAAGAGATGAGTAGAAGTGAGAGGATGCTAATGTTCTTATTTTCATAATAAAAATATTTATTTGTTTACTTTATGGGAGCCTATGAAGATGGTAATAGTAAGGCATTATGTTTTTATATAGAACGTTTCAACCAAAGATAGTTTTGACATACATACATTTAAAAAAAAGTACCGGACCAAGATAAAGTATTATTGTCTAAAGATTAGCATAGACAGATTTGAAGAAATAGCAGCAATAATTGCTATGTCTACTCTGAGGAGGGCAGACTATGCCCAGGGCAAAAACAACTGGAATGTGGAGGAATTTCAGAATGCTGTGAAAATTACCTCAGTAACCAAATGAAGAGTGACTAGTGAATGACTCACAATCACATATCTAACTGGTAACATGTATAGGCACCCTTTCTCATGCCTAAGGACTCTATTCAGTAATATAGAGATACTGATTTACTTCTAGATTAAGTAACACAGGAGGTTTAGAGAGTGCTGCCTGGTGAAATTCAGGACAGGGGTGTTATGATTCAAGAACAGAGGTGTTAGTAGTGGTCCTTTGAGATTTTTTTTTTCACTTTGAGATTTTTATCAAACATATGGTTCATCATCTACTATCTGCCATGAACTAACAAACTATATTTTCAATATATTCTTTTCAAATCATAATGTAAAATATGCAAGGGGAAATATAAATAAATAGAAAACCCCTCAGTTTTCTTTATATTTTCATTCACTCTTTTTTCTTTCTTATATCCATTTTTTAAACTTTTTCTTTTTTCTTATTTTATCCATTATTTTTCCTTGCAGATTCATTTATTTCTAGCTCTTTTCAACCAGTATCTTCTCTCTCTTTTAAGTATGTACTTTTTAAAAATTTTCTTTTAAATTCTAATATTTGTAGAAGCCTCCTGAAATTAAACATAGCTTGTTTAAGTGGAACTTCTCTGTTTGCTAGAGTGAAAGATTCTGTTCTGTTCTGTACTCTTTTTTTTGAGTTGGAGTCTCACTCCTTCGCCCAGACTGGAGTGCAGTGGCCGCTCCTGGCCACCGCAGCCTAGACCTGCCGGGCCCCGGCGAACCTTCCGCCTCGGCCTTCCAAGGAGCTGGAACTACAGGCGCGCGCTACCATGCTCGGCTAATTTTTTGATGTACTGTAGAGACGCGGTCTCACCAAGTTGCCCGGGCTGGTCTCGAACCCGCTAGTTCAGGCAATCCACTCGCCTCGGCCTCCCAAAGCGCTGGGATGACAGGCTGAGCCACCGAGCCTTGCGAGTGAAAGATTCTGAAAGACTGTTCGCCTCCAGGTCCTACGAGGAAAACTGGCTCTCAGATCGGCTTCCCACTGCCCCGCCTCGCAGACCCTCCGCAAGGGGCCCTGCGGCTGCTTCTGCCTCCAGTTCCCGGCCTCCGCCTCCTCCAGCCACACCCAGTCCCACTGCCTCCTCGAGCGAACTGCCGCTCTCACATCTGCTCTCCTCTAGGTCATCCCTACCCTCCCTACTCACAGCTGCAAGACTCCGTTTTTCAAAAGCGACTCGTCCTTTTCGCAGCCCTGTTATAAAATCCTTGACCAGCATCGACAGGACAAAGTCCGAGCAGCTGGCACAGTAGGCCCTTTGTCATCTGACACCGTCTGCTTCTCTAAGCCGGTTTTCTTGAAGTCGCCCTGAAGCCCCCTGCGCTGTGCGACTTCTGGATCCACGTCTTGGCTCACTCTCTTCCTGCTGCCGACCACCAAGTCATCTTTTAAGATTAGTTTCAAGGAAATGTATGGGGGATGCTTCATCTCCCCAGAAGTCAGGGAAGTGAAAATCAAAACAATACATTTTCCACCATCTGAGAATCAGAATGTTCAACAACTGACAATATTCTCACCTGGTACAGGTGTGGGGAAACAGGCACTCTTCTACCAAATTGGTGGGAGTATGTAGTGCTACGTGGACTTTGGAAGACAGTGTGGCAGTAATCATGATCTTAAATTAATCATGTCACTCTTAGGTATATCGTCCTCCAACCAGACTTGGAGGAGACACATTTGTAAGTCCCTTGAAGACATAGATCTTATCCTATTTGCTTCTGTAACCCTAGCTCCTAAGTCAGTGCAGAACATTGGACATCTAGGTGATTGACAGATGAGCAAATGAGTTCATGGATGAATGGATGTAGAGTCTTCACTAGAAATGTTTGGGTGAAAGTACAAAATAACTCCAATATAAGGCATTCCCCCCCCCGCCTTGTTTGGGGGTATTGATAAATAGCACAGGTTTCATCAATTAAAGCAAACAAAAATATTCTGGGATACCATCAGCCTAAAGCTCAATCACACAAATTCAAAAGGAGAGCACTCTAATGAAATATGACTTTGAATATGAGCATCTGATGGCATAGGTAAACAATGTATGGATTTGTGAATTACACACAGCTTTTAATGTGTTTTGTACATTATTTATTGCTCCTTCCACCATTCTATTATATAAAGCACTATCCTCTAACATGTTCACAAAGCTACACTGAAATTGTAGTACAAATGCTTTAATATGAAACATCTGAAATTTTCTTTTCTTTTCTTTTCTTTTTTAAGTTGGAGTCTCACTTCGCCGCCCAGACTGGAGTGCAGTGGCACGCTCCCGGTCACCGCAGCCTAGACCTGCTGGGCTCTGGCAATCCTTCCGCCTCAGCCTTCCAAGTAACTGGAACTACAGGCGTGCACTATCATGCCCAGCTAATTTTTTTGATATTATTGTAGAGATGAGGTCTCGCCAGTTGCCCAGGCGGGTCTCGAACCCGTGGGCTCAGGCAATCCACTCACCTCAGCCTCCCAAAGTGCTGGGATTACAGGCTGAGCCACCGAGCCCGGCTCTGAAATTTTATTTTCTAAAAGTATTTTTTCCCCACTTAATTAGTTTAACCAATGGAGCTAATTACCACTTGGTTTTCATTATAACCTTGGTAATTATCATCCCGAAGTCTCCCTCCCAGGCACATAGTTCATTTTCCAATACTCCTTGAGATAGGTTCACAATGATTTACATCTGGAAATCTCTTATGTACTCTTTGACAAATGATAGTTTCTCTACCCCTATGCCTTAAGGAAACCACCTCAGAAAGTTCTACTGGCTATGCTCTCTGTTACTCCATGCTTCTCAACCACCTGCTGTCACCATAATGAGGTAAGTTAATTTCGTGTGCTATTAAGTGAAAAAACAGACATAGGATTTGCATGTTAAGACAGGAGACAATATCGAACATTTCCACATCTCTTCTAAGTGTGAAGACCTGTTGGTGTGGGAAGATGAGATTTCAGGAAAGGATGTTGTAGTCAAGGTGAGCCAGCATGTTTTGCCTGTTGCCGTTTGTAGGATAACTGTGAGTCTAGGCAGTGGCTTGCCTTTCAGCTCCGTGTTTTATCTGGGAAGAATGGATTAAAATATGATTTATGTTCACATGAGAATCACTTCTACTTGACAACTCTTCACTGATTTTGAATTTCAGACATCTTTACTAGGAGCAACTTTTAGGAAACGTCCCTCTTGGGTGAGCTCCAGGGCAGACATGGGGCAGTCCCGAGGGCACTCAGGACCCAGAGACATTGCATATAGTCACAACTCCTGTGTAAAGATTTTTTATTTTGTTGGCCCTTTGTGAAGAGGGGAAGCTGGAAAAAGTGTTTTCACTCCAGGTAGGAAGAGCTAGCTCTCGGCAACACTATGCAGTTCAAATCCTCCTTCTTTGATAAGGTCTATTCTAATTATACCGTCTTCCTTCCTTCCTTGATGCACAGCACTGCTGTTCAATAACACTTTCTGCCATCAGGAATCGCTACATACTTGTAACTTGCCGGTTGCAGTGCCAAATGAAAACGCAGGGCCCTTTGCTAAAAAAAAAATATGGACTTTCAAAACAGGGACAGCAAGTTGTTAAGCCAAGTATGAACCTTCCTAAGCTTGGGACAACTGCATAGGGCACACGCCGATGAAGCGGGTCTGTCTGCAGTGATGGAATTGTTGGATGTGCACTGTCTGATATGGTAGCCACTAGCCACGTGTGGCTACTGAGCATTTGAAATATGGCTGGTAATTGCAGAACTAATTTTTTTTTCATTTTCACTGAAATAACCACATGTGATTCATGGTTACTATATTTGACAGTGCAGTACCAAATAGATTATAAATTATTTTTAGTAAATTTCTTAATATACAGGTTTTGTCATCTGTAAAAATGGGAGTAAAATAATACCTACCTCCTAGGATTATTTTGAGAATCAAATTAGTTAACTTATCTAAAATTCTTACAGCAGTGCTTAGTGTATAATAATTGTTAGCTTTAATATTTATGATTATACACATAACCCAATTTTTTTCAAGTATTCACTCCTCTGGGATAAATCCAGCAAATTATTATCCTTATTATCTTTTTCAAAGACTGATTCAGCCATGAGCATAAGCTGAGGTTTGCTGGAAGCCTGGGGAAAGGTTTTGAGAATCTTGGTAACTGCAAATAATAATTCAAATGATAAAAATAAAAATTCAAATGATATAGAACTGGATTAAGGGAGAAGTAAAAGTGCCCTCAAGACACTTTTAACATTTTACCTTTTAATGTACATAGGGCTACCACATAAAATACAGGATGCCCCACTAAACTGGAATTTTAGATAAGCAATGAACAATTTCTTAGTATAAATATATCTTAAATATTGTATGGAATATGCTTATGGTAAAAAAAAATATTTGTTAATTATTTGAAATGCAAATTTAATTATATGTCCTGTATTTTTATTTCTGTTCTTAGAACAGAGTCTGGCACATATCAAATGCTCCAGAAATGTTAGCTTACATTATTATTATTCCAGCTCTGGCTTTAATTGCTTCTAAGATCGCTGATAGTCTTTCCAAATCTCACGGGACTGAAGACCCTAACTCTGGGCAGGAAAAACACTATTAAGAGGAAGATTGGAGGTGAAGCCCAGCTAAACAATTGAGTTTCATATCTGCTTAGAAATACATTTAATTGGGGATGCTTAAGAGATTAGATTTAAAGCATTGGTTTTGAAATTGCAGAGTCTAAAGCATTGTTACTGAACATCAGACTAAGCATATGTTATTGGCAGGCAGTCTTGCATTTGATCTCAACTTGGGAGTTCTCATCAGAACCTGTTTTTCCACCTAGAAAATGGGAATGTCAGTGATCCAAGTTATTGCAGATGGAGGATTAATCTTCAGTGATGGAAGGAGCTATACAAACAAATTTACTTAAGAAATGAATAGTGTTAACTGGTCTATTTTTCTTGCTTAAAGAAAAGAGCTACAGGTCATTAATTTAACCCTGGGGGGAAAAAATCAGATGTCAGGATTCAGAGATTATCCTGTAATCAGTAATTTGAAAAGGCTGTAAACTTTTGTTTGGTTTTCAAAAGCTCAGATTCAAAGGCTAAAAAGTCAGCTTTTATTTTCCTTTTATGGCACTTGGTTCATTTTCTGCAGAGGTTCAATTTGTTGCCAAAGAGAATCATCGCTAATTTGAATAATTACATACTAAACTGCAGGGTAGAACCAAAATTGGAGTTGATTGAGAGGGCTGGAAACAGCAAACTCCTTCGTGCCATAAGAATTACAGATTCCTGTTTAACAAAACATGGCAGTACAAACAAGCATTTCCAATGGATTAAATTTGGTTTGTAGGAAATAGGCACCAAAAATAAAAAATTAAAAAGCTCCATTTCTCTCATAATGAGAGAGTAGCAAATTAAAACTATACCTAGATACCATTTTTTAGTCTGTTTGACAAAACTCTGAAAGTTTGACAACACACATTGTTGGCAAGACTACTGGGAAACAAGCCCTCTCAAACATGTTGCTGACATAAATTGGAACCAAATCTGGGAAAAAATTCAGCAAAATCTATCAATATTAAATTAAAAGTACATATGACTTTTGGCACAGCAATTCCACTTCTGGAATTGTATCCTATAAAAATGCCTGCACTCATATAAAATGATATGCACACGTTTTTATAAAAGTTGAAATACAATGTACATGCCATAAAATTCACCATTTCAAAGTATACAATTCAGTGACTCATAATATATTCACGAAGTTATACAACCATCACCAGTGTCTAATTCCAGAACATTTTCATCATTTCTCTCACCTCCAATCCCAAGCAACCACTAATTTACGTTTTGTCTCTATGGATTTGCCTATTCTGGACATTTCATACAAATGGAATCATACAATGTGTGATCCTTTGTGTCTGACTTATTTCACTTAGCGTAAAGTTCTCAAGGCTCATTCGTGTTGTACAAAATACGAGTACTGCATTCTTATTATGACTGAGTAATATTCCATTGTATGGAAGACCCCATTTTGTTTTTCCATTTATCAACTGATGGACATTTGAGTTGGTTCCACTTTTTGACTATTATGAACAATGCTGCTGTGAACATTTTATGTATGATTTTTTTTTAGCATGTTTTCAATTCTCTTGGGTATATACCTAGGAGTAGAATTTGAGGGTTGTATGGTAAATCTGTGTTTAACTAAAACGTTATTTCTTGCAGCATTATTTGTTACAAAAAAACCATACTTAAAAACAATCCAATGTGTTCGTCTATAGAGTACTAGTTAAATAAACTATGCCATATCCACACAATGAAATATTGGGTGCTCTTAAAAACAAAGGATTGGCTGAGCATGGTGGCTCAAACCTTCCCAGCACTTTGGGAGGTTGAGGCGAGAGGATTGCCTAAGTCTGCAGGTTCGAGACCAGCCTGGGCAACATGGTGAGACCTTGTCTCTACAATAAAACAAAACAATTAGCCAGGTGTGGTAGCATGGGGCTGTAGTTCCGGCTACTTGGAAGGCTGAGGTGGAGGGATCACCTGAACCCAACAGGTTGAGGCTGCGGTGGCCATGAGCATGCCACTACACTCCAGCCTGGGTGACAGAGTGAGACTCCAACTCAAAAAACAACAACAACAACAACAATAAAAAACAAATGACTGATCTATGCACTGATAAGAAAACATATTAATTTTTTAAAAGTGCAAAAGAATTTGTACCCAGTCTTAACTTTTTTAAAAAGTGTTTTTTAAGCCGGGCTCGGTGGCTCAGCCTGTAATCCCGCACTTTGGGAGACTGAGGTGAGTGGACTGACTGAGCCCACGGGTTCGAGACCCGCCCAGGCAACTTGGTGAGACCTCACTTCTACAATAGATCAAAAAATTAGCCAGGCGTGGTAGCGCACGCCTGTAGTTCCGGCTATTTGGAAGGCTGAGGCGGGAGGATCGCCGGAGCCCAGCAGGTTGAGGCTACGGTGGCCGGGAGCGGCCACTGCACTCCAGTCTGGGTGACAGAGTGAGACTCCAACTCTAAATAAATAAATAAAGTTTTAAAAAAATTTTTTGAATAGAACTGGAGGTCTCACGTTGGCCATGATGGTCTCAAACTCCTGGCCTCAAGCAATACTCTGGTCTCAGACTCCTTAAGTGATGGGATTATAACTTTTGAATAAGACAAACATAAAGGAACCTTGAAAGAAAACACAAAAAAAACAAAAGAATTATTGGACAAAAGGCAAAGAGTGGGTCCATTCTTTCTTTCTTTTTTTGAGT
>CAUYQG010158753.1:0-14181 GCA_963574415.1 Tarsius wallacei | reverse complement strand
AGTTAATATATAGGGTTTTCTATGGCAAGTTTATTATCAGTAGTGTCCTTGTACAGGGAAGACACAAAGATTCTCTTCTAAAAACAGATTGGCTCAGTATCAAGGTATTTCTTGCCACCAACCCTACCTAGAGCTATTACTTTTCTTCTTGATGGTTTGTTTGGATGTCTACTATCAATTTGTCTAAACTCTTTGGTCTCCTACCTGATTCCTCTGATGCTTATGCTGCCTGTCTGTCTAATCAGTATTCTCATGGGTGCCGAATCTCGTTACTTATTCCTTTCTCCTAATTATGATTTTTTTATTCCATTTAACGCAAGCAGCAGCATCTATATGTGTTTTTTTTTAAAGCTCTGTAACCTGTATTTTTATTGACCAAGGTAGGGTGAACCTCTTTTTTATCATTTGTATTTTAAAGATGTGGGGTACAATTCAGGATTAGGTAGAGAAGTGGTCATTGTAAAGATAGTTTGGGCTTCCTCTGGTGCCTCAGTTCACCTGGTTTGAGATCAGGTGCCCTTATTAATGAAGAGTGCCCCCCTCCCTCCCCCGGTAACTTCTCACTACTGCCAATCCCTTTCTCATAGTATGATAATAAATGTTCAGAGTCCACTTATGAGTGAGAACAGGTGGTACTCAGTTCTTTGTTTCTGTGATAGATCACTGAGTATTATAGACTCTAAATCCATCCACGTTACTGCAAAGTTCATAATTTGTCTTTCTTTATGGCTGCGTAATAGGTGTGTTTTCAGGCTTTGGGATCTTGCTTAAGTAGTGTACTGTGCATCTTTTCTGGTAGAGAGCCATTTTAACAGATAACTGCATATTAATTCATCAAATTTAATGACATGATTTTAGAATTCATGGACATAGAGGTTCTTGAAGTTAGCCTTGATAAGTTAAGTGTTGTTTGACAAACAAGCTGCTTGCCCATGTAAGCAAATTTTGTCCGCATAAATTGATTTACAAAACTTCCCCAAAACAACAAATTAAGTTTTTTTGTTGATTTATACTCTTAATGTAAAGTAATTTTGGAATAGCCCACTGATTTTTACAGGAGCGTTTTCAATGATCAGTTCTAATAATTAAGCAATGTAGAACTAAAAAATATTTTATTAATTTTTGATTTTAAAAATGTGGGGTACAATTCAGAGTTAGATACACAAATGTTCATTATGCAGGTACCCTTGTTGATGAGGTATGCTCCCCTCCCCCAGTAGTTTCCCACTACTGTCAATCCATTTCTTATAGTGTTTTGATAATTGTTCAGGTCCGCTTATGAGTGATAACAAGTGATACTCAGTTCTTTGTTTCTGCAATAGATCACTCAGTATTATGGACTCCAAGTCCATCCAAGTTGCTGCAAAGTACATAATTTCAATCTCCAACATAGATTATGGCAAATGTGTCCTATTCTGCCTTAATGTAAAATTGTTATATATTTAGTATACATTTTTGAATGCATGAGTGAACACACAAAGTAGGCATTGGATTTAGTTGCTTGTGAAAGGAATGGATTGACCAGGTGTAAAGCAAAATCTCACTTATGTTCTAGAGTTATTTTCTCTAAATTATAGCTAAGATTTGGTAGGTAGTAATTTGGAACTAAAGCTAATGGAAACATAGAAAGAACCGTTATCAGTTCTAGGGTTAACCTAGAGGGCAGGTACCTGGATATAAGTTTTCAATAGGGTTTTGGCTTCTAATATTTCCTTGAGACTCCTGCCTAGGACAAGAAAGCTTAATAAGTAGGTTTTTAAAAATCTTCTTACCAACATTCAGTCAACAGTCCTCTCAAACATTGTCCCATCTAAAGGTCTCAAACTTTTTCTTCTGGAGGACCCTCACCTAAGATAGCATTTGTTTCAATAACTCTGTGTCTCCATCCTGACAAACATAATATTTTTCTAATGACTGAAAAGTTCATATGACATAAACTTCATTTCTGGGGATTGGATCCTTTTCTTGGAGGCTTTGGTCTGTTTTGGTAAGTGCCTACTATCAATGACACCATATAAATTGTTCCTTGAAACCTATGATCATTTTGTCAGAAATATTCATTGTCATTGTTTCGAAATTTATTGATATTCTACCTCAGTTTAAGAAAAATATGTCAACTTGCAGAGAAAAAAAGGCACACTACTATAAAATAAAGCAAACCAATAGATGAGTTGACTGGAGCATAAGAAAAATAATGCTGTAAAATAAAAAGAAATTGGAAAACAGACCTCGTGTAATAAAGTATAATTGCTAGAGACAGATCAAAATGAACTTTGAACTTGTTAGCAAAACAAATGGTTAACCATAAACATTTCAAGTGGTTATTCTTTTCACAATGAAAGCAAACCAGTTTTTTTTTTTTTAAAGTATGGCCTAAAAGGAGGTTTATAAGATATAGTAAATATAACACTCAGTATTTTATCAATTTATATGATGTTGGAGTGACCAATAAAGCTGATAATAAAGCATCTTAGGGAAATCATTAAAAAGTATCAGGAGATAAGATGTGTTGCCCAAATCTCTAACTTTTATTTAGTAATTTTATCAGTATATTTAGGTTGAATTATCTAAAAAATTAAGACAAAGGATTTTAAAAGGACTTACAGTCATTCATAAACTACATCTATCAAGAAATAACCATGAGTTTCCTGAGGAAAGAAAACCATCTGTCTAGAATTCACAGTGACGAAGATAAATTTACTTATTTTACTTCTGGAATCAGCGGCATCGGGACCGTTGGGGTAAATCACCATTGAAGAGGTATGCAGAGAAGGCTGTGTTCTTGCAGGCTCAAATTACATTTAGATAAAGAGATTTTGAAAGTAGGTATGAGGTTGGAGATACAAGAGATTTTGTTGATAATGGAACATACTTTCTAAGCGATAAAGTGAAGGATTTTAGAAGTTGGGGCAGGGGAGAGATACAGGAGACAGAAAGTCTAATTTGTCTGCCTATCTAGTTAGTAGCTTCCCTGTCTATCATTTTTCATAGTTCCAGCTCTGACACCTGGGAGATTTCTCCTTTTGCATTATTCTCAAGAAGGCAATCATGAATTTGCCCCTATTAAGAACTTAACTGATACTAATCCCAGCCACTCTTCAAACAGTCCAATGTCATTTTTTTCTCCTGAAAGTACTTTTGTGTCCACATTTCTTTTAGTCAAATATCGCTTTCAAAATCGAGTGAACATATCTTCTGATTCCAGTAGCTCTGTGTGCCAGTTGCTACAATAAGATATCTTTTTAGTAATTATTTTCATATTTACCTTATTTCTTTCTTCCTTGTCCCCAAATTCCTTTCTCTCTCAAGGTAACTGAGTGCCTTAAGTCCATCATGTGATGGTGGAAAGTTCACCCCCTTATTTAATTTTCCATAAGCCGTTTTGCAAGTGTTATGTTTCACTTGCAATATACCCTTAGTTGAATGTTTAACCTCACAGGCTTTATTTAGCTTATTTATTTATTTAGCTTATTCAGAGGTTTTAGCAATGTTGCAATGGCCTTAGCTTAAAACCTTAGCAAGTTTTTGTTGCTGTGAGTGGTTTTTCACTTATATGTTCATTTTGTTACACTGAGAATCTGTTTTCTTCCACATCTAAACATTTCCAGTGTTTGAGTTTCTCCAATTCCTTTCGACATGGCTTTCACACTACCCACTAACTTTAAAAAATATGTAACTGAAGTCATTTTTTTCGTCTAAAATTTTACCAAAGACAGCAACTGATTAACAACGCATATGACTAATGTTCTGTTGGCTGATCTCTTTCCCCAGGGATACATGCTTAATAAACAAAGCAACCATTTTACCACAAACTTTGCTATTCTCTAACATAGATTGTTATCTTCCAAAACCTGGATAATAATAGTGTCTTTGTTGTCAGCCACCTGACCATTACGTTTGTGCAATGTGTCTTATGATTTTTTTATGGCCATAGTCAGCTTGTGGTTTCAATGTCTTTATCAGTGAACATAGTAGAATGATGCAGTTAGAACTATCCTCACAATATCAGTGGCTTAAAAATAAGTTTTAATTTTCTTTCCTACATGTCCACCATATGCAAAATGGGGACTCTGTTTTTTTCCTCCTCACTCAAAGATGCAAACTGCAATTTGTAGCAGGGAAAAGGAGCCTCATCGACCACTTTTCTGTCTAGAAGCAATATAAGTCATTTCCATTCACATTTACTGAGCCGAATAAGTCTCACAATCACATCTAACTTCAAAGTTCAAGTCAGTGCTATCCTTTCATGTCTCAAGATAGAGAGGAGCTGGAAATATTGGTAAAAACCTAAGGTAGTCATAAACTATTGAGAATATCTGGTATTTAAAGATTATAAAACTATTGAGATAATTTGGTACTTAAATTTTACAGATTATAATTAAGAGAGATTGATGACATTTGATTCACCTCAGATAAATAAAATAATCTAATTCATATCAAATAATCAGACCAAATGAAATTAAAATCAATGCGGATATAGATGACAAATTACTATGTGACTCCCTTTTCTACTTAGTATGTGTTTTTGAGTTGTATACTAATCCATTCTGAATTATAATTGCCTGAAACAATCTACAAATCTATAGCTGTCTTAAAAGTAGCTGTCTTTTATGCAATACATTTTAAATACATTTAAAAAAATCCCCACCTATCTGTTTATACAGCTTCATAACTAATTCCACAACTTGCCTCAAGTCTTTGCTTATTGTCATGAATACTGAACAATTGTAATAGAGACAGTTATCATAAAGATCATATTCTTTGACTTAGAAAGAACCATAGGACAGACCACCCCATTCCTTATATGATATTAAAAATACTTAAGTCTAGGGGGTGTCATGCCAAATCGATCTTTCTCCCAAATTATAAGCTTTATATTAGCCCTTGCATATTTAATATGGAACCCTAAAAAAATCTGTGGGAAATGCCCTAGTTTCTTTTTCCTATTTCAATGCTGAAAAAGAAATGTTTTTGAAGAGCGAGGAACTCCTTTCTGTGAGGCATGATATATCTATATCTTTGCCTCAAAGCTTAGCCACACTCACTTTTTTCTAAGATCTGAATTTCTCTCTTTTACTTTAATTGAAATATTATTTTGAACCAAAAAGAAAAAATGAAAGGAGGTAGTATTAGTTGATAATTTGGTGTTGTACTGTAAAAAAATTCTTTATATATGTGTTATTTGACCTACTATCATCATCGCAAACGTAGGCTATTTTTTTCTAAATTGTCATGACTTTTATAAAGCAGAGGCATAATTAAACTTCAGATCTGGATCTCCAAGTTCTTCACACTTGGTTTTGTCTACTACATTCCATGTTTCAAATTACATAAAAGGTACAAGGTACTCTTTCTCTCTATAGTAGTACAGAGCACCATGCTAGACCCAGTATAGAGGGAAAAAAGGTTCAGCCTTTTAAAATAAATAATGCATGATTCCATAAGGACTGGGAAACAGACAGGTAGTATTTGAGATTAATTTTGGAGAGTGATGTTTACACAGCCTGAGCATTGAAAGTTTGCATTTCACGTTGAAAATAGCATCAGAAAAGTCCCAAAAAGTGTATAATATCTCCCTGCAACTGGTAGCTACAGTGAGAACCAAGTAGGGTAAAAAAGAAGGCAGTAGATCACAAAAAGTTCCAAAGACCACGCTAGATAATTTGAACTTCTACCTTGAATTTGGGGATGATTTATCCTCACCTCTTTGCAAATCCAATTGTTTGTTTCTAAAGGCATTAACTTCCTCTCCATACATCCTTGTTTAAATATTAGTGACAAAGGCGTGAACTCACCCCTTGCTTACAAACCATTTTTAAGATCGGTCCCTTGACACTGAACCCAGCTACAAATTCATTCTCAGCAGTCTCAGGAAGTTTCAAAACTGTTCCCAGGAACACAGCCTAACTGAGCTCCGAAGATGTCTCTTGAATCCTGATTTTTGTGTGTGCCTGAATTCCTCTCCTATCCTTTACCACAATGTCCCCTCTAATGTCCTTGCTTACTCCCAACCCAATACTCTGAATAGAGAAAGGGTATGATGTATTTGGTTTAGGCTGGACACTGACTGAGTGATGACATTTAAGCACATTGTGAGTTAGAACTAGTGCCGTAGAAATGGCAATTTTGGCTGAGCAGTAAGGAGGATGGGCAATTATGCTTCTAGTGGGCTATTTTTCATGTCCCTAACTGGACATAAATATAAGCAATTCAGAGCAGGAAGAAATATGACCAGAACTCAGCTTGGCTGACTTAGTGGCCAACAAAAAAACAGTAGGATCCTAAAATGGGCTGGGAGTTGATTCATTCTTGCTTCATTTGTTTTCAAGAGGAGTCTGTTTCTGCCTCATTGATTTCTTCTCCTCATTGAGCCATGCTCCCGTGCTTGTTAAATATCACTTTATTGCTTTCAAATTCATCCTTCTTAGGCAGCATCTCTCAAGTAAGCCACTGCATCATAGCACCAAGTTTCGGTTAAGTTCATCCCTGCCCTATCATTCCAATTGTGTTCACTTATCACACCGATCTGAACGATGAAGTTTTTTTCCACGTCAATCACTCTGTTGCATTGCATCAAGGGTCTTGTCGATACTGGGGGCAGCAACACATCTGAAACAATAAAAATGTCATCTTGTGACATTTCACTAGCTCTTAATTGTGAGATTCGGGATACAGGAGTTTCCTCTTGCCTTTAGTAAAAGACTTTTTTTGTCCTTCTACTCCCACAGATATATATCCAGTAGGTTCAAGAGAGAGCGTATACTCTGAGCTCCCCATGCTAAATGTTCAGGACCCGGTTCGAATGGAATAAGCTGCTTACCAGAAAGCAAAAAATGTATCAGACTTTAAATCATCACCATTTATATCCCTGTAATCATCATATTCGGAACAGTCATCACCCTACTCGTCCACTCATCTAATAAACGTAATGCCTCACCCCTCTCCTCTTCTCCAGCTCTCTCACTGTGCCCTCTCAACTTTAGACATATGATATTTAAAAGTTCTCTTCAACCTCAAGAGTTTCTCTAGTGAGAACTGGAGTTCTCTTGCTTGATGAAGCAATTTCCCTTGCAGGCTTCTCTAGTGGAAGACACTTTGACAATTGTGTTCCTTGCAACTAGGCACCAGGAGGTCATGTAGTTGTGTTCCTGTATTTCATTCTAAAATGCAAACCAATGATCTCAGCTAGTCCTTCAAGATGTCAGCTTCTTTGAACCTCATGTCATTCGGTAAGACCAAAACATTACCTCTCTTTCTAATTGGTCACTCACCCATTCCTTGGGTGTCAACAACATCCTTCTCAATCACTGAATAATATTTTGCCTTCCACTTCACTGTTTTCTCTATCCCTACCTCTGCCCCCACCATGGCAATTTCAATCTGCAATTGGGTGGCCCACAAACACTTTGACTCTTCAATGTCTTGAACTCACTTTCAATTTTGTTTTTCTCCACCTTATATGTCTTCTTTGGGATAATTACACATTGGAATTACGTATATCTATTAATTTACTATTTATTTTCAGTTATATGTTTTTTGTTACATCACATAAAAATTGAGAATTAATAAATTGGCAATTATCTTACTGCTTCATTATGGACAATGTTAAGTTGAATGGTCTTTTTTTTCTTTCTTTCTTTCTTTTTAGCGTGATAGTGAAAGGGAAAGTCACTACTAGTGTTGGTGCACTTCCATGGTTCATGCCATGGCATTAGTAACTTCTTTTGTACTATTATTACAGATGCCAATGCAATAAAAGGAAAACAACTTAGTATTTTTTAAAAAACATTTTGATACTGCACATCTTCTGAAAGTATCTTGAGAATAACCTTAGGTCTGCGAAACTTACAACTGTTCTGAATATTTGTTTGAAAATGAATAAAACTAAAGTGAAGCATACATTTCAAGTTAGATACAGTTTCTGATGTTCTGACATTTGCTTGATACCAGAGTGGACAAAAGATGGTATTTTAAAGTGGTTACTATGACACAGAAAGAAATAGAATATATTATCTCCTGATTTCTAAGAGTCCCCAGGAGCTTGAAAAATGGAAGAAAGGGAGTTCCAAAAGAAAGTTCTATACCTAGGCATTGAAATGTTTGGATATCATGTTCAAAGGGATGTTTTAAGGAACAGAGGGGAATTAATCTGTAGCAGAGAAACGAAGACAGTGTGGAAATATTCAACTATTTAATGAGGTATAGTGTGAACTTGGTTCCATGTTGGTCCATGGGCAAACCCAAAACCCTTGGGCAGGGATACCAGGATGTAGAATGTCGCTTAAAGATCATTTCTAATCATTATGCCAATCTTGTAAAGTTGTCACTGAAAATATTGATGTATAAATAGATTCCCATTTTTTCCAAGTATCTTCTAAGATACAATGCTCAGAATAAAAGTTGAGCCTGCAATCTATGATTTCTAAAGCTCATTTCCAAGCTAAGATTCTTCATTTTTAAATTCACTGTGAAGTTAGGCGTGGTGATGTGCGCCTGTAGTTCCAGTTACTTGGAAGGCTGCAGCGGAAGGATTGCCTGAGCCCAGCAGGTCGAGGCTTCGGTGGCTGTAAGCATGCCACCGCACTCCAGCCTGGGTCACAGAGTGAGACTCTGACTCTAAAAAAATAAAAATAAAAAAATAAATTTACTGTGATGTTCATATTTACTACTTAAGGCCAAAGTATATTCAAAACAAGATATTCAACTAAATAGTTCTTCCTTTTATATACCTACCCAAGAAAACTTGTCCTTACATAGGCTTGGGCTATTCCAACATCACACATAAATCACACACAGGCTGTCACCCCAAGGAATCATCTCATAATTTAAACTATGTAGCATGTTCTTGTCAAACCCACCTTTGCCTGATAAATATAAAAGTTATTCAAAAGTGTTCCAACAGTGTCTAGCATCTAACCCATAAAGGGTATTTAAGAGATCAACTTTCTTTTTTTTTTTTGGTTAAAAAAGATACTACCTAGTTAGCAACTTTTGCTCTGGGAAGACAGAAAAGAGGAAGAAATTGTAATTTTTTAAAGTTTGAGAGCCAAAGTAGATAACAAAAGTCTACGGCCAAAAGTCACTTTGGGGCCCTGTGATGCATTTATTTTGGGGATTCAGCAGTTTCTAGATCTGTATAAGCTGCCAATCTATGGATTGACTTCTCATAGATTGACTGGTAAACAATCATTCTCAGATGTGCTGAAAAAGTCTGTATATTTAGACATAGAATCTCATATTCTGACCAATGGAATTTCAATGACATCTCTGACTATTATATACCTATAATGTGTAGAAGACATATACCTGGTACCCCTTAGTTCCTCTGCTTAGCTTCCTAGAACAATACATTTCATACTGAAACAAGAGTGATCAAAGAACAAAATAGATTCATCTCTTCATGGTGCCAGACTGTCCAATATATTTAATTAGTGATTTAGAAATTCTCTGATTCTGAAGAATAAGCACCAAGAGGTAATATTTTATCTATATATATAGAGAGAGTGACTATTGGATGCCATATTTTTTAAACTTACATAATTCAAAAATTTGTGTTTGCATTTCATTATCTAATTGTTAAGAATAAAAATCAAAGTTTTGTATATGACTATAAAAATGGAGCCATAACTTTCTATATATAATATACTTGGATGCATTTAAAAATATACCTTTGCATATTTTTAAACTTAAACTGCTTATAATAAAAAAGTATGTGGCCAGATGCAGTGGTTCATGCCTGTAATCCCAGCATTTTGGGAGGTCTAGGTGAGAGGATTGCTTGAAGTCCAGGAATTTGAAACCAGCATAGGCAATATAGCAAGACCTTGTCTCTACAAAAAATTTAAAAAAGCAGGCATGGTGACACGTGCCTATAGTCCTAGCTACTTAGGACACTGAGGTGGAAGGATTACCTGAGACCAGCAGGTTGAGGCTGTGGTGAGCCGTAGTCATGTCACTGCACTCCAGTCTGGGCAATAGAGTGAAACCTCAACTCTCTCTATCTCTGTATATATATATATATATGTATTTATATATATATATATACATACATACATACACACACACACACACACACACACATAACATAATATAAAATACAAAAATATTTTAAAAATAGGCACATTTTCAAATATTCCAAAAGTAAAAACCTCCTCTCTGTTGCCTTAAGCTTCTCTTTCTGAGGTAAGATATTTTGCCCATGCTTTCTCAGAAATTCTCTATGCATATATCAATTTTGAAATGGAATCACATTATACATACTTTAAATTTATCTAAATTTTTACTATATTTTTTAAATTCTTCAATGGTCATACATACTAATTTTTCACTTTCCCATTGGCAGTTTAATAATATATCACTGTACAGATACACTATAACTTGATTAAGCAGTCATAGATGAACATATTGATTCTTTCTGGTGTCAGGTACTTGAAAAATCGAGGTATGATGAATATTGTTATCCACATATTTTTGTATATCTGAACTATTTTGTGACCTTTTCATAAGGTATGTGTGTAACATTTTTATAAATACAGTCAGATTCTTATATTCAGTTTCAGTTTCTGTTATTCTGTGATAACTCTACAGAACAGTCTTATTCACATTTTAGGACTGTAGTAAATATAACTATGTAAACTGAGAATCAGAGGTCCACAATATAAAACAATAATCAAAAGAAAGATCATCACTTCTCAGTGATGTAAAATGATGTTCTTTGTTCCATAACCGTTAAATACAAATGGAAATTGATCTGCTGTTTTATTCAGAGAGCTGGTTCAATATGACATATAAATGAGGTTCAACTTGATAGATTTTGTTTGTCAAACACGAAATATCACATATCTTGATTTTATGAGGTTTGTTTTCTGCACTTATAGGAATAATATGGATATTTATTTGTATTTTGCCCCTAAAGCTATTGCTTATATAAAAGAGGTAGTATTGCAAATTATGGTATTTTACAATTGAAGAAATAGAGAATAAAAATATTAATGTTATGTTAAGAGGCCTAAAGAAAGATGTTATGATTTTCTTCATAGATGTGGAAAGAGCTCTCATAAAATTTTAATTACCATTTCTAATTAAAACACATACAATATATTAATTGATAGGTTCTTTCTTGTCTTGACAAACCATATATATCTCATTACGGACTTACGTCCTTTATTAATATTCCCATGAAGGATAGGAAGAGGGAAGATTTGTTCAAAGAGCTACCCTTTGCTATTTAATATTTTATTGGAATTATTAGACAATGCAATTAGATAGGGAAAAAAGAAAAGGAGTCATAAAAATTCCAAAGAAGTCAAAAACTTTTTTTTTGTCTTTGTGGATGATTTGTTTGGATAACTGAAATATTCAAGAAGAATTAATAAAATAAAATTAACTTAAAATTCAGCAGGGTATAAGATTAACATATAATAGTTTACCTTCTCAAAAAATAACTACTTAGAAAACATAATAAAGCAAAATATACTACTAGTAGCAAAAACAATAATAAAATGGTAATACATTTAAAAATTTTCAAAAACAAATATAAGGGAAATTTTAAGGCATTGACACAAAAGTAGACTTGGAAAAAGGGGAAATTATTGCTTATTTTTGGATAATTTAGCATTATAAAGATGACAATTTACCTAAGTAGGTTTATATATTTGATGTAATCCTTGTAACTAATCGAAGATATGTCCTTAACTAAGCCAGACAAGCATTATTTATTGTGCATATGAAAAATGAATACAAAAGATATGCATTTCTATCAGTGCATTTCTATCAATGAAGGAGTGTCTTATATTAGAGTCACCAGCTTGAGATAAAAAATTTTAAAAACTGAACAAAAGATAAAATGACCATTTCTATATTAGACAATGGGCAGAAAGGACTTTGTTCCCTGAAGGAAAAAAACATTCAAATGAGATAAAGCCTACTCCTGGCCTTTCTGCCCACATGAACTATCAGAGGGGCATTTAAGAAATATAAGTTGATCTTTGGTCTCCTTCGGTTGAGAAAAGAAAGATCTCAAAATTTTAAAAAGACCAAGACAGTGAAATTGTATAGAGCTGAGCACTAGAAAGAAAGAAGCTACACAGAAAAGGAAACCCAGCTGTAAAGCAAGTGTGGAGAAAGAGAGGATGAGCCCAGAAAAGGCAAAGAAAATTTATTAGAGGGAAAGGAAAGAAAGGCAGGCCACAAAGAAGAACCAGCAACCTGTTCTTTTGGAGTGTCCCTCTTACACCCCCTAGCTGGGGTATGGTGGTCACGCAGCACACGTAGTTCTGAGGATGTAGGTGTTGGTGGTCACGTTGCTCCTAGATGTGCCTTGAGGAAGCAGGTTGGTGTTGGTGGTCATGTAACTTTGAGAATGCAGGTGTTGACAGCAAAACTAAGACATTGCTTAACTAAGCAGGGAAGAAGTGGGGAGGAGTGAGTGGGAGTTGTAGCTCCCTTACACCAGCAATCTGCAGAGGCGTTTTTATGTATTTCGGATGAATATTAGGCTGTAAATGTAAGTACAGCTTAACAACTGTAACTTACGCAATTCCAAGAGGGCATGCACACACATACCTCACACACCACCATCACCACCACCAACAACAACCAACAATGAAACAAAAAACAAGACGTAAACTAAACAATGAAAAGACTTCCTACAGCACAAGGAGACAATTGAATTTTAATCAGCCCTAGGGGAAGAAACACAGGACATTTAGGAGAGAACCCGGGTAGAGATGTATCGGTAGGGTTCAGCTAAGTCTACCGATTACTGGTATTAATCAATACTCAACTAGTACTGTTATAGGCTACTGTAAACCTGATCTAATAAAATCTGAAACAAGCCTTGACAGCAGCAAGGTGATGTGCAGCTTAATCATTTGCCAAAATAGGTTTCAATATTTATAAAGGAAGACACTCTTTTTATTGTAGTACTTTGACTGTAAATCATTGGTGAATTAGTAACGAAGGGAAAAAAGAACCCAAAGAAATAATAAATTTTCTTCACATGTGTAGCTAGTAATATTATCTTAATAGTATTACATATTATGTTAATGTAGTAATAATGCTAGTATAATAAAGAGTAATGTGTAGTAATATTATTATATGGGTAACAATCGCATGTATTATATATTACATAGTAGTATATAGTATACATAGTAGTATAATATATTTAGCATAATATATTTTTAGAAATACATTTTAATATAATATAGCATTATATTATAGTGATATATTACCAAGACATTGCAGTAATGTTAGTAGTAATACTAAAACTGTATAGTGTTTATTATAGCATAAGCAGATACATAAAATTTGTATCAATTTTTGAAAGAAGATTTTGCCCCTCCTTTTCAACATAGTTATGGAAGTCCTAACTAGAGCAATCAGATAAGAGAAGAAAATCAGGGGTATCCAAATAGGAAAATAGGAAGTCAAGTTATCCTTCTTTGCAGACGACATGATTCTATATCTTGAAAATCCAAGAGAATCTGTCAAAAACCTCCTTGCATTGATAAAGGATTTTGGCAAAGTCTCAGAGTATAAAATCAATGTGCAAAAGACAGTTGCATTTATATACATCAACAATAAACAAACTGAAACCCAAATAAAAAGCACAATCCCATTCACAATAGCCAGAGGAAAAAAAAAAAATCAAATACCTTGGCATCTTCCTAACCAGAGATATGAAAGACTTTTACAATGAAAACTACAAAACACTGCTCAAAGTAATCAAAGATGGCACAAACAAATGGAAAAATATTCTATGTTCATGGATTGGAAGAGTCAACATTGTTAAGATATCCATCCTACTGAGGCAATCTACAGTCTTAACGCAATACCCATTAAATTACCAGCAGCATTCTTCTCAGACCTGGAAACAATACAGGAATTCATATGGAAACATAAATGACTATGAACTGCCAAAACAATCCTCAAAAAAAAAAAAAAAAAGGAAAAGAAAAAGAACTGAGTGGGAAGTAGCACACTCCCAGACATTAAACTCTATTATACAGCTACAATAATCAAAACAGCCTGGTATTGGTACAAGAACAGGCATATAGACCAAAGAAACAGGATAGACATTCCAGACGCAAAACCTCAATTTCTCAACAAACTCATCTTTGACAAAGTCTCCACCACCAATGACTGGGGAGAAGAGATCCTATTCAGTAAATGGTGCTGGGA
>CAUYQG010158750.1:0-12752 GCA_963574415.1 Tarsius wallacei | reverse complement strand
CGGCAGGTTGAGGCTGTGGTGTCCGGGAGCGGCCACTGCACCAGTCTGGGTGACAGAGTGAGACTCCAGCTCAAAAAAAAAAAGAAATAAGACTAAGCAGTTAATCTTCTTTCCCCTACTTCTTCCCTCCCAGGGTTCTCCGAATATATATGATCATGAAATCACCATAGATGCCGATACTTTTTTGCCTGTCGATGAAACCTTGATTCCTACAGGTATGTGAATTTAAATTTTGTATGCTATGTGGGATCCTGAATTAGACCTCAGAGCCCAAGAAAGGACATTAGTGGGGAGACTGGTAAAATCTTAACAAAATCTGTAATTTAGTTCATAAAATTATACCAATGTTAATGTCTTCGTTTTGATATTTGTACTGTGTTTTTGTAAGATGTTAACATTAGGTAAAGCTGGGTGAAGGGTAGACAGAAATGTACTATTTTTGTGAACCTAAAATTATTTGAAAATTTCAAAGTTAAAAAAACCTGGATAAGATATTACTTTAAGTTTACTGGCTGGGCCAGGGGTGGTGGCTCACACCTATAATCCCAGCATTTTGGGAGGCTGAGGCAAGAGGATTGCTTGAGCCCAGAAGTTCCAGACCAGCCTAGGCAACATAGAGAGACCTCATCTCTATAATAAATAAAAAAATTACCTGGGTGTGATGGTACACACCTGTAGTCTCAGCTACTTGGAAGGCTGAGGTGGAAGGATCGCCTGAGCCTAGCAGGTCCTGGCTGTGGCGGCCATGAGCATGCCACTTGCAATCCAGCCTGGGCCATAGTATGAGACTCTGACTCCAAAAAAAAAAAAAGTTTACTGACTGGGTGTGATGACTCACACCTGTAATGCCAGCACTTTGGGATGCCATGGCAGGAGGAATGCTTGAGGCCAGGAGTTCAAGACCAACCTGGGCAACACAGCAAGACCCTGTCTTTACCCCCCCAAAAGTTTATTGGTTGCCCACGTTATACCAGGTAAGGATATCTGTTTTAGGTTGGCCTCTTTAATGGGTTGAGTTTCTGACTACTCGTTAACAATTTTTACAAGTAACAAGGTAAATATGTGGGCCTTCGGACTAAACAGCACCTCAGTTCACAGCAGGTGTTAGAAACCCCTATACGTATAGTGACTGCAAAACTAATTGGAGTCATAATGAGAAATTGAGATGCATGTCCTAAATGTTTTGGGATGACGGTTTCTGAGTCTCTTCCAGGCTCCAGGGCTGAGAAGAACATCTTTTCTGTTTATCTTGGTAACATGTGCTGATATTTACATGACTGATATTTACATGACTCAATAGACCGATATTTACATGACTGATATTCACATGACTCAATAGACAGGCATGAGTAAGCGGCCCTTCTGGGGCTAGATGCAGACTGATTGCATCCTGGGGCTAGATGCAGACTGATTGCATCCGAGCTATATGTTGTAAACTGCAAGGAAAAAAGAGTGGTGGCTGCTGTTTTGTGATTGTTAAGGAAAAAAGCGAACTAAGTAGCTCATAAGTGGAGCTCTATCATGAAAGTCAGTAAGGTGCTGCAAGTTCTGAAAGATGTCATTCTCTCCTGCCTATCCAAACCCCAGCCAGTCCTCCATGTTATACTTGTTTATCCAGTGACACTTAAACAGAAAGGGTAGCATATTTTTTTCTTTCTCTTTTCTCAGAAGTACTTAAGAAACAAGCTCAGGCCTGTAATCCCAGCACTTTGGGAGGCCTAAGCGAGAGGATTGCCTGAGCCCAGGGATTCGAGACCAGCCTGGGCAACATGGTGAGACCTCGTCTCTACAATAAATCAAAAAATTAGCCAGGCATGGTAGCGTGTGCCTGTAGTTCTGGCTATTTGAAAGGCTGAGGCGGAAGGATCACCTGAGCCCAGCAGGTTGAGGCTGTGGTGGCCATGAGTGTGCCACTGCACTCCAGCCTAGGCGACTGAGTGAGAATCCAACTCAAAAAAAAAAAAAAAAAAAAAGAGAGGGAGAGAGAGAAGAGGGAAAACAGGAAGAAAGGGAGGAAGGGAGGGGTTTTCCTGAAATTGAAGAGCATGGATTTAAGATCTGACCTTGTTTACCCGACAAGGAAGGGAAAGTACTCTCTAAGTTGGTTGCTCTGTTGCAACATAACGGAGTTTGGTGACACATCCCTTGTCTTGCAGGTTCTTGGTTTTCTCATCTGCAAAATCTTGCTATGACAAAGTTATGTCGAAAGTTCACTTTCTTTAGGAATGTATGTTGGTCATCTCTGACGAAGATGATAGGAAAATCATGTTTTTTTTTTTTTGAGTTGGAGTCTGACTCTGTCGCTCAGACTGGAGAACAGTGGCCGCTCCCAGCCACCACAGCCTCGACCTGCTGGGCTTCGGCGATCCTTCCGCCTCAGCCTTCCAAGTGGCTGGAACAACAGGCGTGTGCTACCAGGCCCGGCTAATTTTTTAAAAATTTATTGTAGAGATGAGGTCTCGCCAAGTTGCCCAGGCGGGTCTCGAACCCGCGGGCTCAGGCAATCCACTCACCTCAGCCTCCCAAAGCGCGGGATTACAGGCTGAGCCACTGAGCCCGGCTGGAAGATCATCTTTGATAGGATATTCACAAACATAGTAGAAGAAAAGCTTCACTGCCTACCCAGGCAGCGTTCAGTTATCTGGAGCAGTCGTTGATATTTGGGTGCCTCACGTATCCAGGGGGATGCCACATAAAGAGTTCATTCTTGACTCTTCTGCCCTCCCCGCCTTTCCCAGGGGTCGCTGCTTGGTTGTGGTGAAGAAATCAGCTGTAGACGACTCTCTCTCTATAACTTCAATCTTCTTGCGTATGAATGACTTTTACTCTATAAGTCTGTTGTTTTGCTCAGCATCCTGGTTCTCTGCGTCCTACCCCAGATCCTTGCTTATGTGTGTGTTTGTTTTTTTAAATTTCTCTTCCTAAGCTTATAAAACCTCTCATTAATCTTACTTGGAGCTCCTAGAGACCAAAGTGCCTATTATCACCACTGTAGCAGAAAATAAACCAAACATTCTTTAAATGCACCCAGTGTCACAAGAACAGATAACGACACCATGTCTGAAAATGTGGCTCATGGGGGGAAAATGCCTGCTGGATTTGGGAAAGCCCAGGGCAGCACTTTAACCTGAGGCCTTTTATCAGATCATCTGCATTCCTTGATTTCTGCATGGGTTTGCCACAAGCCTGGTCTGACAAGATTGGTTTGTGGAGCTCAGTTGATGGGCCTCCTGTTGACTTTCAACCCAGTCCTGTAGGGTTGCTTCTAAGAGTGTGTTTTTCTGTGAGACAAAGATGTGTTAGCAGTGCCTCCCCCTTTTGTGGCTATGAATTTATATCTGTTTTCCAACTTTTTGTTTTCGCTTGCTCTTCACAAAAGCTGTAACCTGAGCTTTTCTTGAGGGAAAGAAACACTGACTCGTATCTAAACTTGGGGGTGTTTTTCACCCTGGTGACAGACACTTTGTGAATAACGTTTCAGGTGCTGGGAAAACCCGTCATCCTGAGAATGTAGCACCTTTTATGTAGTTCTGTGGTTGTGGTACTCGGTAAGAGGGGGCCTTCCCCTGGAGGTGTTCTTCCCTTTGTTTCCTGCTTACTGCTCTGGTATTATTGTGGGGGGGGGGAATATAGAGAGACGGGGGAAATATAGAGAGGCCGTGACATGGAGACTATTATAGGAAGTGGCAACTTTTATTACGCCAGCGGGCTCGAGGGCTAACGCATCCAAGTCGAGCCACGGAAGAAGAGGGGTCTTATACCTTTGTTTAAGTAAGGGAGGGGGTTGTGTTGAGCGATTACATATTCTCTTTGGAATTTACAAGGTGGCGTTCAGAAAAATCAGATCTTCCAAAGAACAAATGGTCTCCAGGAACTGCAGGCAGGGTCTGCAAGCAGGGTTGTAAACCGTCAACTTCAAAAGAGGGGTTTTGGATAAGTCTGTGAATTAGTTACTCTTTTGCATTTCCAGGAAATCTGCCAGTCCTTGGCTACTTGGCTTTTTTTAAACAAAACCGGCCTGGCGGATCTTTAAAGCTTGCAGCTTGACTTTCAAAAGGAAATGCCTTTAACTGCTACCAGCCCCCCTTTCTGCCACAGGGTTAGTGGGAGACACTTTGTCATCCCAGGTGATTGCCATGAGGCCAACTGCTGACCCCGAAGCAGTTACTCATGTGTTTCTGTGTTCATTCACTCGATCACACAAGAAATATATATTTGAGCATTTACCACATTCTGCTATATTATCACATAGAAAGGAAAGGGGGCCAGGTGCGGTGGCTCAAGGCTGTAATCCCAGCACTTAGGGAGGCCGAGGCATGAGTATGGCTTGAGTCCAGGAGTTCCAGACCAGCCTGGCCAACATAGCAAGACTTTGTCTCTACAAAAAAATCAAAAAAATTAGGCAGGTGTGATGGCTGACATCTGTAGTCCCAGCTACTCAAGGGGCTGGGGTGGAAGGATCACCTGAACCCAAGAGGTTGAGGCTATGGTGAGCTGTGATTATGCCATTGCACTCCAGCCTGGGTGACAGAGAAAGACCCCTGACTCAAAAAATTAAAAATAAAAAAGAGGCCAGGTGCGGTGGCTCACGCCTATAATCCCAGCACTTTGGGAGGCTGAGGGGAGAGGATTGCCTGAGCCCACGGATTCGAGACCAGCCTGGGCAACTTGGTGAGACTACATCTCTACAATAAATCAGAAAATTAGCCAGGTGTGGTGACACATGCCTATAATTACAGCTACTTGGAAGGCTGAGGCAGAAGGATCACATGAGCCCAGTGGGTTGAGGCTGTGGTGGCCGTGAGTGTGCTACTGCACTCCAGCCTGGGTGACAGAATGAGACTCTAGCTCAAAAAAAAACAAAACAAAAAAAGAAAAAGAAGGAAAGGAAAGGGGTAGGTACCCAATGTGGCACGCAGTTACAGGGAGCCCAAAGAAGCACAATGTTATGACACTCCCTCGTGTCCTGCATGCAGGGCCTCTGTTTAGACCTCCACCCCTGGTAGGGCCCACAGGCCACTGGCGGCCCTAAGCACCTGCTTTTCTTCCTGTTGGCAATTTTTGGGGCGTGTAAAATGTCTCCAGTCCTTTCAGCCAGTGGAGCACAAAGAACAGCCTGTACCATGTGACTTCTTCATTCTCCAGCTTTCTCTGTTCTCCTGAGTATCGAGAGGTTATCCTTTTCCCAACTCCCAGCAGAAAAGCCTCAGCAAGTGTGGGGGTATCAGAAGCCTTCAAAAGGGCTCATTCAAGTAACCAAAAGTCACCCTCATTTTTCCCTGTCATCTGTCAGCTCTGGGGGCTTCCTGAGACAGGCAAATAATATTCCTTATGCATTGTTGGACTGGAAGACTCTGGCATCTTTGTTTCTCTGCGTGAGAAAAAAAAATTTTTTAAACAATTTGAGCCGGGCTCGGTGGCTCAGCCTGTAATCCCGCGCCTTGGGAGGCTGGAGTAAGTGGATTGACTGAGCCCGCAGGTTCGAGACCTGCCTGGGCAACTTGGTGAGACCTCATCTCTACAATAAATCAAAAAAATTAGCCAGGCGTGGTAGCGCGCGCCTGTAGTTCCAGCTACTTGGAAGGCGGAGGTGGAAGGATCGCCGGAGCCCAGCAGGTCGAGGCTGTGGTGGCCGGGAGCGGCCACTGCACTCCAGTCTGGGCGACAGAGTGAGACTCCAACTCAAAAAAAAAAAAAAAAACAAGACAGAGAACACTCCAGTGCCAGAATTTATTTGTGCTACCATGTCAGGCACTGTTTTGTTTTGGGTTTTTTTTTTTTTCCTGTTTTGAGTCAGAGTCCCACCCTGTCACTGTCACCCAGGCTGGAGTGCACTGGCATACTCACGGCCGCCACAACCTTGACTTGCTGGGCTCAGGCAATTCTTCCGCCTCAGCCTTCCAAGTAGCTTAGACTATAGGTGTATGCCACCACAGATAATTTTTTAAATTATTGTAGAGATGAGGTCTGGCTAAGTTACCCAGTCTGGTCTCGAATTCCTGAGCTCAGGCAGTCCTTTCACCTCGGCCTCCCAAAGTGCTGGGATCACAGGCGTGAGCCGCCACACCTGGCTTTAGGCACTGATTTATTATTGTTTTGCTTTTATAATTATTTTTAATTGACAAATAAATTTTTTTTTTTTTTTCAGTTGGAGTCTCACTCTGTCGCCCAGACTGGAGTGCAGTGGCCGCTCCCGGCCACCGCAGCCTCAACCTGCTGGGCTCCGGCGATCCTTCCACCTCAGCCTTCCGAGTAGCTGGAACTACAGGCGCGCGCTGCCACGCCCAGCTGATTTTTTGATTTATTGTAGAGATGAGGTCTCACCAAGTTGCCCAGGCGGGTCGCGAACCCCCGGGCTCAGGCAATTCACTCACCTCGGCCTCCCAAAGTGCGGGATTACAGGCTGAGCCACCGAGCCCGGCTGACACATAAAATTATACCTATTTATGGGGTACAATATGATGTTTTGATACATTTATATAATGTGTAATGATCAAATCAGGGTAATTAGCAGATCCATCACCACACACATTTACTATTTCTTTGTGTTAGGAACCTTCAAAATCTGCTCTCCTAGCTACCTGAAAATATACAATAAGTTGTTAATCATAGTCACGCGCCAGGCGCAGTGGTTAATGCCTGAAATCTCACTACTTTGGGAGGTAGAAGCAAGAGGATTGCCTGAGCCCAGGGTTTCGAGACCAGCCTGGACACCTTGGGGAGACCTTGTCTCTACAATAAATCAAAAAATTAGCCCAGTGTGGTGGCGCACACCTGTAGTTCCAGTTCCTTGGAAGGTTGAGGCGGAAGGATCACCTGAGCCCAGTAGGTTGAGGCTGTGGTGGCCGTGAGTGTGCTACTGCGTTCCAGCTTGGGCGACAGAGTAAGACTCCAACTCAAAAGGAAACAAAAAAAAAATTCCAGTAGGTTTCCTAATTTGTTGAAGTAGAGTTGTTCGTAATAGTTTTCTATTTATCCTTTGTATTTCTGTGGTATCAGTTACAATGTCTCCTTTTTCATTTCTGATTTAATTTATTTGGATTTTTTTCTTCTTTTCGTGGTTAGTTTAGCTAATGGTTTTTCAGTTTTGTTTATCTTTTCAAAAAAATAAACTTTTCATTTCATTGACCTTTTGTTTTTTACCTCAATTTTATTTATTTTCTCTCTGATATTTATTATTTGTTTCTTTCTACTAATTTTAGGTTTAGTTTGTACTTGCTATTTAAGTTCCTTGAGATGCAGCTTTAGGGTGTTTATTTCAAATCTTTCTACTTTTTTTCGAGTCAGAGTCTCCTTCTATTGCCTGGACTGGAGTGCAGTGGCACGCTCCTGGCCACTGCAGCCTCGACCTGCTGGGCTCAGGTGATCCTTCTGCCTCAGCCTTCCAGGTAGCTGGAACTACAGGCACACGCCACCATGCCCAGCTAATTTTTTTATTTATTGTAGAGAGGAGGTCTCACCAAGTTGCCCAGGCTGGTCTCAAACCTGTGGGCTCAGGCAGTCCTCTCGCCTTGGCCTCCCTATGTGCTGGGATTATAGCCATGAGCCAGTGCTCCTGCTCTCCTTTATTCTTATATAATGACCTTCTTTGTCTCTTTTCTGTAGTTTTTGACTTAGTCTCTTTTATCTGATATAAGTATAGCTGCCCCTGCTCACTTTTGGTTTCTCTTTGCATGTAATAACTGTTTCCATCCCTTGATTTTCAGTCTATATCGTTCTTTACAGGTGAAGTGACTTTCCTGTAGGGAGTGTACAGTCAGGGCATTTTTTATTTTTTTAATTATTTTTTTATTTTTTTGAGTTGGAGTCTCACTCTGTCGTCCAGGCTGGAGGGCAGTGGCACGCTCCTGGCCACCGCAGCCTCGACCTGCTGGGCTCCGGCGATCCTTCCGCCTCAGCCTTCCAAGTAGCTGGAACTACAGGCGCGTGCTACCACGCCTGGCTAATTTTTTTATTTATTGTAGAGATGAGGTCTCGCCAAGTTGCCCAGGCAGGTCTCGAACCTGCGGGCTCAGGCAATCCACTCACCTCAGCCTCCCAAGGCGCGGGATTACAGGCTGAGCCACCAAGCCCAGCAGTCAGGGCATTTTTAAAATTCATTCAGTCAGTCTATATCTTTTAGGGGCAATTTAATCTATTTACATTATGGATAGGTGAGAACTTACTCCTGTCATTTTGTTAATTATTTTCTGCTTATTTTGTGTAGACATTGTTCCTTTTTTCCTCTTACTGTTTATCATTGTGGTTTGATGGTTTTTTGTAGTGGTAAGGTTTTATCCTTTTCTCTTTCTCTTGTGTGTATATTTGCTCTACCAAAGAGTTTGTACTTTTTCACGTTTTCTTTTCTTTTCTTTTTTTTGAGTTGGCATCTCACTCTATCACCCAGGCTGGAGTACAGTGGCACGCTCATGGCCACCCCATCGTCAACCTGCCAGGCTCCAGCAATTCGTCCGTCTCAGCCTTCCAAGTAGCTAGCACTACAGGCTCACACTACCATGCCTAGTAATTTTTTTTTTTTTTTTTTTTTGGTAAAGACAAGATCTCCCCAAGTTGCCCGGGCTGGTCTCGAATCCACGGGCTCAGGCAATCCACTTGCCTCGGCTTCCCAAAGTGCTGGGATTACGGGTGTGAGTCACTGTACCTGGCTACTTTTTAATGTTTTCAATGATAGTGATTTGTCATTGCGCTTCCAAGTGTAGGACTCCCTTGAGCATTTCTTGTAAGGCTGGTCTAGTGGTGATGGGTTTTTGCTTGTCTGGGACATGTGACATGTGACATGTGGTATTTCGCTTCAGGACATGATTCTGTGCCCTGCCCTGTGGCAACAAGAGAAAACAGGTCCCTGGTCCCCTGCTCAGGTACTCAGCCAGCTAGAAGTGAGCAGATGAGGAAATACAATCCTTTGACTTCTCCAGGGATTAATTCATTCCCAGGACTATAAATGTTACATTTCACCCTTTTATCTTACAGAACTATGAGATTAGAGGTGAGCCTGGCAGCCTGCCCAGCAAGGCATTATGATGTATACAACATGGTGTGTTACCAAGGAGGTGTCTTTCTTTTTTTTTTGGAGTTGAAGTCTCACCCTGTCGCCCAGGCTGGAGTGCAGTGGCACACTCATGGTCACTGCAGCCTTAACCTGCTGGATTTAGGCGATCCTTCTGCCTCAGCCTTCCAAGTAGCTGGAACTACAGGCACGTGCCACCATGCCGGCTAATCTTTTGATTTATTACAGAGAGGAGCTCATGTTGTCCAGGCTGGTCTCAAACTCCTGGGCTCAGGCAATCCTCTCTTCTCGGCCTCCCAAAGTGCTGGGATTACAGGCGTGAGCCACCACGCCCAGCTAAGGAGGGGTCTTTAAAGGCATTTATGGTACATGGCGGTTTTTTTTTTTCTTTTAATTTTGATGCTCTTTATTTGTGGTAGTAGATAAGGAATGAACAAAGCAAAAATGAGTGCTTTAGCTAGGTCTTTTGCTTTTTAAAGTAACATTAGGGCTGGGCTCGGTGGCTCAGTTTGTAATCCCCGCACTTTGGGAGGCCAAGGCGAGTGGATTGCTTGAGCCTGCAAGTTCGAGATGAGCCAGACAACTTAGTGAAAAAAAATTAATCAAAAAAATTAGCCAGACGTGGTAGTGCATGCCTGTAGTTCTGGCTACTTGGAAGGCTGAGGAGGAAGGATCACTGGAGCCCAGCAGGTCGAGGCTGGGGTGGCCGTGAGTATTCCATTACACTCTAACCGGAGAGACGAAGTGAGACTCCAACTCAAAAAATAAAAAATAAAGTAACGTTAGTAAAATCTACTATTCTTTATTTTTTATTTTATTTTATTTTTTGAGACAGGGGCTCACTCTGTCCCCCAGGCTGAAGGGTAGTGGCACGATCCCAGCTCACTACAACCTGGACTTCCTAGGCTAAGGTGATCCTCCCACTCCAGCCTCCTGAGTAGCTGAGACTACAGGTATGCACCACCACACCCAGCTAATTTTTGTGTTTTTGTAGAGATGAGGACTCACTGTGTTGCCCCAGACTGGTCTCCAGCTCCTGGACTCAAGTAATCCTCCTGTCTGGGCCTCCCAACATGCCAGGATTACAGGCGTGAGCCACCACACCCAGCCCTTCTTTTTTATTCTTACAAAATTTACCCAGTCCTCTCTGTCCCCCAGCCCATCTGTGTTCACCTGCTGTTCTGGTTGCTTTTCATTTCTAAAATCTCATTCTAAAATTACATGAAAGCAACCCCGTTTGACAAAATTAGAATTCTGGTAGGAAAGGCTTGCCGCAAGGCTGTGGAGAGAGGCCCAGCAAGACTCATGTGCATTTTATTTCCACCTCGAGCAGTTGAGCCTACAGTTCAGCAGATGATATAATTACCTCCCTCCGGCTGGTCTGTGTCTCTACCCCGGAGAACCAAATCCATAGTAGTCTCCGGGTTCAAAGAAGCTGCAAATGAAAGCCGTTTGATCTTTTATGTATTAGCATTTGGGTTTTCATCTTTCTGGAGCTCCTGACAGAACATTCCTTTAAACTTTATATCATTCTAAAATACTGGACATAGGATTTGTTCCAAGCATCCATCAATTTTCAGGCGCTTTCCTTTACGCCTCCCTCTTCCCTGTCATCAGTCATCAGGTTCTAAGTTCTCCGATCTGTCTCCTCAGTGTGTACTATTGATTGTATGACTGCGTCTCTGTTGTCACTGTTCTGCATCAGACCCTCTTTCCTGTCTAGATCAGTGCCTGGCTTCCATTATGAGTTTCATAAATTGGGATCAGTGAATGAATGATTCATGATCTGGACAATGGCCCTCTAACTGGGGGAAAAAGTTACCTTAAGATCTGTTTTCCCTGGGTGCAGTCAATCGTTCATGCCAATAATCCCAGCACTTTGGGAGACTGAGGGGAGAGGATTGCCTGAGTTCAGGGGTTTGAGACCAGCCCGGGCAACATGGCAAGACCTTGTTTCTACAATAAATCAAAAACTTAGCCAGGCGTGGTGGTGTGCACCTGTGGTTCCAGCTACTTAGAAGGCTAAGGTGGAGGGATTGCCTGAGCCTAGCAGGTCGTGGCTGCAGTGGCCGTGAGCATGCCACTGCACTCCAGCCTGGGTGACAGAGTGAGACTCTGACTCAAAAAAATATTGATCTTCTAGGCTGGGTGTGGTGGCTCACGCCTGTAATCCCAGCACTTGGGAGGCTAAGGAGGGGGCATCGGTAGAGCCCAGGAGTTCAAGAACAACCTGGGCAACAGAAGGAGACCTTGTCTCAACAAAAAATTAAAATGTAAAAAATTAGCCAGGTGTGGTAGCACAGTCCCAGTTACTTGGGAGGCTGAGGCAGGAGAATCGCTTGAGCCCAGAAGGTCAAGGTTGCAGTGCACTATGATTGTACCAATGACCTCCAGTCTGGCGACAGGGTGACACCTTGCCTCTTAAAAAAAAAAACTAACTGGGTATGGTGGCTGAAGCCTGTAATCCCAGCACTTTGAGAGGCAGAGGAGAGAGGATTGGCAGATCTCAGGGGTTTGAGACTAGCCTGAGCAACATAGCGAGACCTTGTCTCTACAATTAAAAAATAAAAATGAGCTGGGCATGGTGGCACATGCCTGTGGTTCCAGCTACTTGGAAGACTGAGGTGGAAGGATCACCTGAACCCATCCGGTTGAGGCTGCGATGGCCATGAACGTGCCACTGCATTCCAGCCTGGGCGACAGTGAGACTCCCACTCAGAAAAAAAAAATGCAAATCTTACTTTGATAATCTACAACTTAGAAATTCTTCTAGGAGGAAGAGGACAGGGCCGAGGCTGGCAGGCACGGGGAAAATGGTGACAGTGGGACTGGAGGGAGAGCGTGATAGAGGTGTATGCAGCAGTGGTCCCCTGCGTGTTGGCCTCTGGAGTGACTGGGAGTGTTTCAGTCACTCTCCATTCCCTTGGCATTCTCAGCATCTCAGACCACTGGATCCTCTTGCTGTCCCTGGCGGGGCGGCCTATGTGATTGGAGCTCTAATTAGGAAGCAGGACGGCCGAAACGTGGAGGGGGTGAGCTCTTTTAATTTGCTGTCCCACACTGTGGAAGAGTAGATGATCACTGACAAGGAATATTATTACACCAAGGAGGCACAGTTTAAACAGGTATTTGAGGAGCTGGAGTTTCTGGGTTGGCATACCACACGGGGGCCACCCGACTCCTCCGACATCCATGTTCATAAGCAGGTGTGTGAGATCACTGAGAGCCCCCTCTTTCTGAAATTGAACCCCATGACCAAGCACGCAGGTCTTCCAGTCACCGTTTCTGAATCTGTCATTGATCTAATCAATGGAGAGGCCGCAATGCTGTTTGCTGAGCTGACCTACACCCTGGCCACAGAGGAAGCTGAACGCATTGGTGTAGACCATGTGGCCCACATGACAGCTACAGGCAGTGGAGAGAACTCCACTGTGGCTGAACTCTTTGTTTTTTGTTTTTTTGAGTTGGAGTCTCACTCTGGTCACCCAGACTGGAGTGCAGTGGCCACTCCCGGCCACCGCAGCCTCGACCTGCTGGGCTCCGGCGATTCTTCTGCCTCAGCCTGCCAAGTAGCTGGAAGTACAGGCACATGCCCGGCTAGTTTTTTTTTTTTATTGTAGAGATGAGGTCTCACCAAGTTGCCCAAGCGGGTCTCGAACCCATGGGCTCAGGCAATCCACTCACCTCAGCCTCCCAAAGCGCTGGGATTACAGGCTGAGCCACCAAGCCCAGCTTGGTCTTATCT
>CAUYQG010158748.1:0-23845 GCA_963574415.1 Tarsius wallacei | reverse complement strand
GATTGACTCCAAATCCATCCAAGTTGCTGCAAAGTCCATATATTTTTCCTTCTTTATGGCTGCATAATATTCCATTGTGTATATGTACCACATCATTTTAATCCTGTCCAGCTTTGATGGGCAACACGGTTGGTTCCATGTTTTTGCTATTGTGAATAGAGCAGCAACGAACATACGGGTGCAGGTATTTTTTTGTAGACAGCAAAGTTGAATACTAATTTATCAAAACTGAAAGCTACCTGTTCATCAGTGATCTTTGTCTACAGTGTGCCCCATGGTAGGTAGAAACAAATGGAAACTTTATTGATGATTTCGGTCCCAATGAGTTGCTTTTCCTTTTGCATTATTGACCTATATTTGGTACTTATTTCATCCATACTGTAGAACATTGCTTCTTTGTCTATTTCTACATGTAGAATCAGAGCCTCTGGAAACAGGGAGTTACTCATCTTTATGTTTTCCAAAGCACCTAACGGGTGCCTGGTACACACAGTAACTCTTCAGTGAATATTTATTGAAACGTTTTGGCGGGCTAAATTAAAAGTCCAAATTATTTTCCCAACTTTCAAAGTGCTGTTGACCTTGGAGGGAGACAAAACTAAAACACATAAAAAAAGGGTAAAGATTTTTCCAGTGTGCAAAATTGCTAAATGTGTGCAGTTCAGACTAAAATGGCTTTAGGAGACCAGAGAAGGGAACACCCTCAGCAGCTGTGAAGAGATGTAATGGCGGAGAAAGTGTAGGTACGCTCCATCTTTAAGGAGGTGTGTGAGGACCAGAGAGGAGTGTAAGAAATTGTTCAGGCAAGGGCACAGCCTTTCCAAAGACTGGAGGGAGGTATGGGGGGTCAGATATCCCAGTAGTAGATTCTTCGTTCAAAACCGAGTTTGGATATCTAAGCAAATCAATTCACTTTTTTTTCCCCCTTGAATCCATTTTTTCTATAAAATGGTTGGGTTGGATTTGATTAATGACTTGTGAACCTTTTTTTTTTTAAGCAGTAGAATAACAATTCTTTTCTGCTGGTGGTGATAGGGGAGTTTCAGGGACCAACCTCTTGGCCATCACCACGACCTTGAGGTGGTTGCTGAGATTCCTTGCTGTATCCCTGGGGCTCCATCTGAAGACTACTGAACCGGGAAACTTCTAAAGGTCAAGGCGACGGGATGACTGCTCCCAACAATCAATGAGCAGTTTGTGTAGAAAGTCAGGGAGACACGTGACTGAGTAGAAGAATGAGGGTGTGAGGCAGTGAGAACTGAGACTGAACACAAAGTACTCAGCACCATGCCTGGCTCACAGCAAGCACTCAGGAAGTGGTGTGTAGATATACATGGGAACGTAAACTGGGTACAAGAGACCCACATCATCATAGAAAGCTTTGAGTGGCAGTCACCAGAGTTTAGACTTGATCACTCAAGAAACATGAAGCCACCTAGATTCTTCCACAGGCGCAAGGCAGAATGAGCATGGTGTTCGGGGAAGAGGAGTCTGGCCACTAACTGGGTCCTTCAATTAACCATATTTTCTCTTTAAGTAGAATACAGTCTGGATATAACATATTAGGGAAATAGTGTTCATTTTCTAAGTTATAACAGTACAGAGAGTTATTCTGAGGAAATCCTTAGAAAATGCATGCTGAAGTTTTTCGGGATGGATAGTTGTGACAGCTGCAACTTATTTTCAAATTACTGAGCAAAAATATTATACATATGTAATCTATGTTACATATGCACACATATGTATGCACATATTTATCTAGATAGATAAAATAAGTATGGCAAAATATTAATTGTTGAATCTAGTGTTAAATATACTGGTGTTTCTTACACTAAGTTTTTCTGTATGTTTGTACATTTTCATTTTTTAAAAGGTTGAAGAAGAGGAAAAAAATGTTTCTATGATCCTCTTACAGGAGAAAGAGGAAAATTGATAAATATTAGGAGAGTACTTTCTTTGCATCAGACTGTGCAATAAAGAATTTGACCTGACCCAACGAGAGACCTGATCTTTGTCCCTGGCTTCTGGGAGGTAAACTTTAAGTCCTTAGGCTTTTCCAAGTGAGAGGAGTGTCTTTGTTATTCATGGTGGTCCCCTAGGCAACATCTGCAAACAGGTTTACTCAGGGTGGGCCCCTTGGGGCATGTGGTGTCAGCTTGACCTTGGAGTGTGAGGATAAAGACTGGAGACTGAGTTCAACCACACAGTCAATCAAGTAATCATGCCTATGTATGAAGCTCCAATAAAAACTCTGGACACTGAAGCTCAGGTGAGCATGCCATGTCAACAATACTCCTTGCATATGGTTGCGCGTTGATATCAGGAGAGTAGACAGTGGACGTTTTGTCTTTGGAACCCTCTTAAGAGTTGACCCTATATGTCTCTTCCTTTGGTTGCAGTTGTATCCTTTGCCTCTAACACACTAGCCATGAGTGTAATGGCTTTAGTGAGCTCTGTGAGTCCTCCCAAGTGAATGATCAAAACTGGGTGGTGGTTTCAGAAACCTCTGGAATTTACACCTGGTGTCATACGTGAAGACAGTCTTGGAGACTGCACCCTGGGACTCTGCAATTTGACCAATTCCAGGCACATTCTCCTTAGTGCATTTTTGTTTGAATATTTAATACTCATAACATAAGTATCAGGAGATTGTAACAGGTCCCATGGTTTTGCTTATTTTACAAATGAGGAAACTTAGGAACAGAGAACTAACTTGCCTTATGTCATACAGTGAGTAAATGATAGAAGTAGAATTTAAGCCCTGGCAATCATTAGTCATCAAAGCAATGCAAATTAAAACTACACTGAGATACCACCTAACTCCCATCAAGATGGCCATTATCAATAACTCAAAAAACAACAGATGCTGGAGAGGATGTGGCAGAAAGGGAACACGTCTACACCATTGGTGGGAGTGTAAACTAGTACAGCCTCTGTGGAAAACAATGTGGCAATTCCTAAAAGAACTAAAAATTGACCTTCCATACGACCCCACAATCCCCCTACTGTGAATATACCCGGAAGAACTCACATCACTCTATGAAAAAGATATCTGCACATGTATGTTTATCGCAGCATTGCTCACAGTAGCAAGAACATGGAACTAACCATGCTGCCCATCGAAAGAGGACTGAATAAAAAAATTGTGGTACATATACACGATGGAATATTACGCAGCCATAAAGAAGAACAAAATCATGAACTTCACAGCAACCTGGATGGACTTGGAGTCTATAATACTGAGCGATCTTTCACAGACTCAAAGAACTGAGTATCACATATTCTCACTCATAAGCGGACCTTGATTAATTATCATAATGCTATAAGAAAAGGATTGACAGTAGCGGGAAACTGGGGGTGTGGGGGGGCGGGGAGGTGGGATTGACAGTAGTGAGAGTCTGCCTGGGGAAGGGGGGCATACCTCATCCACAAGGGTACCTGCATGATGAACATTTGTATACCTGACCCTGAATTGTACCCCACATCTTTAAAATAAAAAAATTAAAAGTTAAAAAAAAACCCAAAAAAACCCTGGCAAGCTGCTCCAGTACCTTTGCATCTTGGTGATAAGAAAACAAACTTATATCAGAGATATAAGTGAAAGGAATTCCAGAGTCGGTAGGTCCAGGGAGCAACGTAGATTGAGTCCTGCCCCTCTGTTCTCTACCTACGGTTCTGTGTCATAATGATCAACCTCCTGAATGTGGACCCCGAGGCAGGGCGATATCTTGTTCTCTGAAAAATTCAATGAGGTTCAGGATTACACACTTTGTTTTCTACGGCCGTTAGGTAGACTAATTAATTTTTATAAAGAAGTCCAAGAGTTCTGACAGATCGGGCTTTCTCATTAACTCTTCCCTTATTCAAGTAACCAGGCTTCCACATTCTCTGACTACTCCGGCTAATAGCACACTTGCTGTAAAACTTCACTGGCATGGAAAAATGCTTTAAACGGGGGGCGGGGAGTCGTCACACACCTCTCTCCACTAATTGATCGTTGACAGTAATCCAAGTCTAAATGGCGTGTGTGTGCTTCAATTTTCCAAAATAGGGGTGGTAAAAATTTCAATATCCTAAACTTATGTGAGGGAGGTTCTGTCTAATAAGTGAAGCTCCTGTATCCTTTTTTTAATTGAAATTCAAAATGCTCCGGTAGGAAAGTTATAATTTTAACAGAGCACAAGTTCCAAGACTTTGCGAGCACTTTGATGATTCTTTAACCAACTAGCTGAATGTGCATTGAATCAAATTGTCACAAAAGCTTGCAGATAAATGGTACTATATAGGTGCGAGCAATGTGTGTGAATGGCCCGCTATGGCCGTCATAGTCATTGGACGTTTCCTCTTTGAATATGTTCATTGGTGTGTGAACAATACCCTTATACAGGTTGTAAGGATGCCATTCTTCTCTTGAAGGTTCACTAGTGGGGGAAAAAAAAAAAACACGGCAATGCCAAGTGCACATAGAAACAAGAAAAATTTAAGAGATGAGAACTTCTGGTGTCGTTTGATTCTGCTAAATGGAGCCTAACAGGCAGATGAGTCTCTAAGAGTACTAGTTTATGCCTTTCTGTGGAATCTCTTAAGTAGCTCATATTTCACCTAAAACAAAAAACTCACAACTCCAAATGTCGCGTTTGGAGATTATGTTTTGCTCTGATCTCTATTCCATTATGTCACTTTATGATTTCTGCCATCGTTAAAGTTTTGGTTCTAAAACATAATTATGCATTGTCCTAAAACCTTATGTAAGGGGGAGAAAGCAAAGGGGAAAAAAAATGCCAGCAAAGGAAACAGTGTTTACATGTTTCCTCTTGTAAACTAAGAATATTAAGAGTGCCTATTGCATAAGGTTGTTAGGAGGATTAAGTGTGTCAACATTTTTAAAGTGCTTAGAACAGTGCCTGACACGTAGTCATCTATATAACTTTATTTAATGAAACTGGCACAAATGGAATAAAGCAAGGGAACATCAGAAAACCTGTTCTGTCCTCCTTACAAGCAATTAAAGTACCATGCGGACATTCTGGAGACAGAGAGAACTGAGGTACAGTGGGAGAAATGTGTTTCCAGCAAGTCTTAGCTAAATGTGTTATCCCTTGGTTTATTTTCATTATGTGAGTTTTTGATTCCTGCATACTTTGAAGTTTGCCTCAAGGGAAGAGTTGAATTGGGACTCTTTGTGACTAGAATCTTTGGCCTGGAAGGTTGGCGCCTTCAGCTGTTTCTCATGCCAAGCCTTTGAGATTCTGTTCCCGTTCCAAGAGCTGACAGGAGCTTCCTTGCAAGCTCCTCTGAAAGGAATGAATGAGACTAAACTCCAACAGATTTCTGCTTTTACAGGGCCTTAACCAGCCTAATTAGCTGGGTGAATTAGCAGCGTGAAGGGTAGAATGCAGAGCTCAGCTGGCCCAGCTCTGGGGTAGAGGTACAAGGGGCCCCCCCAGATCCTGAAGCAATACCAGCCCTGCAGCTGGTCAGGGATGCTCAAGAAAGGCTGCAGTGAAAAGCCTGCAGAAAAATCTGCTGTCAGCCTTTGGCTGGTTCCACAAGAAACGTGGATTTTGAACTGTGAACCACGCAAAATGACATTTATACCCAGAAAAGGCTTAGCTATGCTAAACCACCTGGGCATAAGAGATGACATCATTGACACCTTTGGATTTAAAAAAATAAAGGAAAATTTAACATGGTTCTGAATAGCTCTTTTTCATCTCCAAAGGGAGAGGGAAAGTGACCAAAACCCGAGAATGGCCTTAAACAGTGACAGTAGGGATCTGGGTCAAATATGAAGAATTTCCAGACCTTCCTACAGCAGCTGTACTGAGGCCTGTCATTTCCACTGCCCCAAATAACAGATATTTGTTAACGATCTCTAGATATCCTGCAACGTGCACACAAGTGCACACGACGTAGAATCGTCCAGCATCTCTCATGATTTTCACATTCCCATGGGACATTAATGTAGATTTTCAAAAACCCTGTGCATCAGTCTGTAAGCCTAGAGCCTGACTTTATCTTAGCATATACACATTGAATATTCTGAATTTTTTTGCACGGTTTTAAGCACGGGGCTTAGACTGGAACTTTGACAAGCATTGTGTGTATCGGCTCAGAAAAAAAATCACATCACCCACAGCAAATGCCGTTTGTGGAATCTGAGTCTCTAAAAGTCCTGCAGCTGTTGCCTTGCCTCACAGAGATTCCATGCACACACAGAAACATATTTATCCCCTATTTCCAAGCTTCGAGTGTAAACTCGAAGTCTGTTGATAATCCACCGAATGTGCTTTATTTTTCTTAAATCCAAACTTATGTTGTGCCTCTCTCCACTCCATTATGTCTTCTCGGGAAGCCATGCCCAAACCATTTACATACTGAAATACCCAGCTTATCATAAATGACTTAAAAATTCATATTCATTTTGCAGTTAGAGCAGTATGCTGAGTTTTGAAAATTATGCCTCTAGGTGGGCGATGTTATCTATGGGCTTTATTTCAAGATAGAAAAGGGGCAGCGGGTCTGAAACAGAGCTACTCAGAACCACATTAAATGTTCCTTTATTTTTTTAAATCCAAAGGTGTCAATGATGTCAATGATGTCCCTTATTGGGGTGTCAACAGGGAATGATGCCACAAACGACCAAAACATCCTCTGAGGACGTATACGGCCCTGTTAGGAACTATCACTCTAGAACCTTGGTAACTTCCTGTCCTGACGTCAGAGTGGGAGTCTGGGTATGAGGTCAGGCCTCAAGGGACAGGGTTTGCTCTCCTCTGGGGGTATGATAGAACAGGGGACTGGGACGACAGATAAACTTCCTTCTTTATGTTTCTCCGCTCTTTTAAAGGTTTTTGCTTTAAAAGTCAAGTCGTTCATAACCATTGTCTGCTGCACACTTGTCTCCCCAAACCCACTCCCCAAAGCCACACGCTTTCAAGTGTTTTCTCTGGTGTGCTGCTTCTGCAATTCTAAATAAGTGCTTTTCTTCCCCCATCAGTTCCTGATTTTTCATGTCATGGTAATTTAGGATAATGATGTATTCATAATACATATTACACAAATGATTTTTAATCACAAATATTGTCTATTGGCTTCCAAATGGGGAATAATAGTTTTCATACCATATGTACAGCATGTACTGAAATTAAGCTATTTTCATATAATGTTTTCAAAGTGAGTTTTCATAAGTAGGTTTTCTCATGTATCATTTCGCGTGATCCTCGCAGAAGTTTTGAGAGGGGTGTTGTTATTTCCATTTAAAGGCTGAGGAAATCAGAACACAGATACATGATATGCCCAAGATCACATGACTAGAAAATTGCAAGGATGGAATTAGAGTCCAGAAATGTCTGCTCTTAATATACCATTGTTTTTAATCTTTTTTTTAAAAAAATTATTATAAAGATGTGGGGTACAATTCAGGGTTAGGTATATAAACATTGATTATGCAGGTATGTTTTTAATCTTATGTCAATAGCTGAAGTGTCTATGGGACTATTTTACTTAGATTCTCTTCTGGCAAAAATACCTTCAAGGTCCTGTTCTGGTGGCATCTTCCTCCTGAAACCTTTACCACCCTTCCACCCCCGGACAGATCCTTTCTCTGTGTTTCCACAGCAGTTTGCCCATGCATTCGTCATAGTCCTCATCACAATGAATAATAATTTGTCCTTGGCTTGATGCTTGAAGTTGGATTGTGAGTTCATCATCCAAGCCCTGCACAGCTATGAATTCCGTTTCCCATCCTCAGAGCCCAGCGGGGACCTGGAAGGTGCTCAGGCATCAGGGAATGCAAAGATGCATTTTTGTGTGGGGGTCTGTGTCAGATGCTGGGGGCACGCAGATGACCAGAACAGAACACATTCCCTGACTTCAAGCCTCTGGCTTGGCAGATGTGTAGAGGCTTGAGTGCTCTTCTCTGAAGTGGGTAGAAGTTTCAAGAGGATAGCCACACACAGACCGTTTAGATTTCGTTTGCTTTGCCCCACCAAAGTTAAAAGATTAGCTGAAGAAGACTGAAAGCGACACACCTGGAGGACAAACTAGATTCATAATCTAGTGGAAATCCTAAGAGGGGAATGGAGTTAGCGGAAAAGGAGTCAGTCCAGTAAATCCATGTGTTCTCAGAAGAACCAAGATGGAAAAGGACTTTTGGTGAATGGGGGTGATTTACAAGTAAAAGTCAACAGACGTTTACAGTAATCAAGATGGGGAATGGCATATAGGTGGATTGATATGTTATCTGGAAGAATATTGAAAAGCTTTAACAATGGAGAAAATATCTTTGACATTTCAGGTGGTCAGGGAGAGAAATGGGAGAGAACAAGGTTTTTTAAAAAAAGGGCATTTGTGACAAATATAAGAGAAGAGGACCTAGCCATGAATTACTCATGGTTATAAAGTCAAAGGGAGTTTATGAAGATATCAAAATCAAGTGCAATTGAGAAATTATGAAGGAATAAAGGAGATTTTTGTGTGGGTTGAGTAATTCTTTCACCATTCAGTTGAATAAGAAGCAATGGCAATGAACTCCTAGTAGAAATTACAGCATATGATGCATAGGTTGTACCTATAAATGCCATCCAAAGGCATTTGAATTGTTAGTCTTGTATTACTTCCCTACAAAGAAAAACTCTCTCATCAACTGAGGTGAATAACCACGCAATGCATAATTATGACCAAGGTTCTAAATAAATAAATAACGATGAAGAGGTGACCTCTTCCTGAAACCAAGGAATAGTTTCTTGCCCCTTGCCACACAGACACCTTCCAAAGGCTGTATGTGCTGAGTTCAGTATCTCCTCTCGGAATTTCCCTCTCTTGAAGGGACTAGATTTGAAATCTGTTGTTGAATTAAAAATTGGGAGAGAAGAAAAGTTGTCTCTATTCAGAGACAATGGGATTCTGTCCAGAGAAAACCCTAAGGAACACACACACGCATTCGCATGCGAAAACACTCTAGTAGAATTAATTTTTACAAGTTTAGCAATATCTCAGTGTGTAAGATCAATATATAAAAACCAATATACAATGAACAATCCAAAATGTTCCAAAACTGAACTTCAGTGATGGTTGCAAAACAGGATAAATTTACAAGAAAGAATTGAATTGTGACTAAAAATTAATATATGTTGTGGTATGTAAATTATGCCTTCATAAAGTCTTTATAAATTGAGGGATGTCAATGAAGGATAAATGCCTTTTTTTTCCCTTTTTTTTTTAACAAAAGAAGGATTTTACTCTACACCTAACTTTAGTTATAATCTCTGGTGTCAAATACTCTGACCTTGAGAGATAGAGCACCAGTTGTGGCATTTCCAGGTCATTTTCAGAGAAGTAAAATGCATCATCATCATAAACCAGCAGATGAAACTTTGACAATCACATTGGATTGCTGTTTACCTACCAGGGCACTGATAAGCCTTGTTATACAACAGCAAGCCAAGGTGAAGTGAAAAGTAGGTAAGTCAGATAGTCAAGAATGGTTGTGGGAAATCAGAGTGCTAATTCCCCAGGGTTGGGTGGGTGATGCCTTAAAAAGGGTCAAAAGACATTGGTTACTTGGAGGGAAATTCCTTCTTCAACTTCCAAGTCAGCTCCTTGGACCAGGGCAAGGGTCCCGGCTTTGATAACCAAAACTAACAAGAACACTCAGAATTCTCATCTCAACTCTCAACATGTCTCAGTATCTTCCACACAGATGAAAACACAAGCTTGGAATCTACAAATGATCACTGTAGAAAATTTTAGTGGCACAATTCTCATCCATGGCCCCTGCCTTTGGCTTTTTAAAGCCCCGTAAGCTTATAATTCAAGTTACATTTGTAAACATAAAGCATTCTCAGGAACAACAAGAATATTTAATACTTTTAGGAAAAGACTGTATTTCCCTTACAGAAATATAAAAACCATATATGAAGTAAATTTCGATTCTGGGCTCATAAGCCAAGTTTTCAGATATAATCTTCCATGTATTGGTAACTGAAATAAACAGATGCTCGACTGCAAAAAAAAAAAAAAAAAAAATTATTCTTTTTTTTTTTTTCATGCAACAAAGGAATTCATGAAGTGATTCTACGACATTTGGGCCTGTAGCCATTTTTATTCAAGCTTTTTTTTTAACCTTTTTTTTAACTATTGAAAGATAAAAAATACAGTAATCTTTTGTTATGTCATATTTTAAGAGTACTCTGTCATTCAAATATTCTGGTTAAAAGAATTGACTATTTGTAAAGGATAGTTATAATAGACTGAGCACGGTGGCTCACACCTGGAATCCCATCACTTTGGGGGGTTGAGGCGGGAGGATCACTTGAGGCCAGGAGTTCGAGATCAGCCTGAACAACATAGCAAGACCTAGTCTCCACTTAAAAAAATTTAAAAATTATCCGGGCATGGTGGCACATGCCTGTAGTCCCAACGGCTCAGGAGGCTGAGATGGGAGGATAGCCTGAGCCCAGAGGTGGAGGCCATGGTGAGGTATGATTGCTACTGCACACCAGCCTGGGTGACCCTTTCTCTAAAAAGCATAAAAATAAAAATAAAGAACAGTAGTAATAGGCAGAATAATAGCCACATGCATGCACGAGTCTTGAAACAAACTCATCTTCATAGTTTGCAAAGAAGTTTTAGTGAGAAAACTAAGGCAACTTGTTTGTACTTATAGGAGCAGCGCCACAATTTCCAGTGTGCAGGCACTGTCTTAAGCATTTTGCATACATTATGACCATCCGTCCTCACAAAAATCCAAGGAGAAACTATGTTTATTCTTATTTTACAAATGAGGAAACAAAGATTTGGGAATCATTCTTGCCCTAAATTGCTATTACAGGTTGTGGCCAGAATTTTGTCAGCATCTACCTCATTCTCACTGTATTCTCATCACTCTTCTGTGTGTCTACCAACAATTCTTCTTTGATGACAGAAGATGCAAATCGAGTTCTGCAAGGGTATCAAGGCGAAAATGAATTATTGTAGTTTCCAGAAAGAGCTAGTTAAATATACTCTCTTTGGTCAAAAATATTGTCATTGATAGCAAACATCTGCCATCCCCTAACATAAGCCACCCAAATTTCATGAATGATATTGAGCAGTGGAAAATTCCCTCATGCATGGTAAACGATGGTCACTTTGGATTCAAAATATGGGCTCTGTACAAAATATGGGCACAGCGGAAGGAAAAATTCTGTGGCTTTGATACAAAGTGTGCATTGTAAAGGTCATTGATAAGAAAGACAGACTGATTTACAATAGCAAAAATATGGAACCAACCATGGTGCCCATCGAAGCTGGACTGGATTAAAAAAATGTGGTACATATACACAATGGAATATTATGCAGCCATAAAGAAAGACAAACATATGGACTTCGCAGCAACTTGGATGGATTTGGAGTCCATCATACTCAATGATTTATCACAGAAACAAAGAACTGAGTTCCATATGTTCTCCCTCATAAGGTGAACTTGAACAATTATAATACTATGAGAAAGGGATTGGCAATAGTGGGAAACTGTCAGGGAAGATGGGGGTGGGATTGGCAGTTGAGGGAAACTGCCAGGGAAGGGAGGGGCACACCTCATCCACAAGGGTACATGCATAATCAATGTTTGTATACCTAACCCTGAATTGTACTCCACGTCTTTAAAAGAAAAAAAAAAGAAAAAGAAAAAGACCACCAAGGAAAAAAAAAATAATAAGAAAGGCAGACTGAATGGGCTTCGGGATGAAATAATAAGTGTTAAATTTGGCTTTTTAAAACTTGAGTAAGAAAGTCTCGTAGTGACCAAATACAGTTTTGTTTCAAATTTTTCTTCTTTTATATTAGCATTATTAGAATAGCCAGTTACTCATCTTTAATTGACTTTTAAAATTAAGTACATTGATTTAAAAGAGAGGGTTTTAATAAGATATTTCTGTTTGGGGTGCATTTTCATCTTTATCCACAATGTCCTCACAAAGACAAACAGCTAAAGAGTTGGTTGGGGTTGTGCCCTTCTAGGACCAGGTGAAATGGCAATTATCAAAGCAGTGGGGTCAACTGAGATCCAAATAGCATTTCCTTAATTAGTACTAAAAGGGGACATGGGCAAATTAACTGTGTATGACTAAAATCACTTCATTTGCTGCTGGATAGACATTGCTGGGGCCAGCTCACTCTTTTAAAACGGAACTCGGGATTCTGTAAAAGTTCATTTCACATCCTTGGTCATTTGAGTGCATAGTAATAAAGCTCACATTTATTTAGTACTTACCACATGCCAGGTTCTAGTGTTTTCCATGTATTTTTTGTTTTCACAATAACACCATGAGATATTAGTTTTGTCAGGATTTATCGCAAAAAAAAAAAAGAAATAATTTTACACATGCTGGCATGTAATACAGAGAATTTGGTGTCTACAAGATTGTTGGCAATTGAGGTTGGGTCTTCAGAAGTAATTCTCAGAGGAATACAGAGCTGGCTCACCAGAGGTGGCGGGGATACTTAAAGCCCAGATTTCTTCACACTATATGATGCATCTGTGTAACCCAAAATCATCTGTACCCTCTAAAGCTACTTAAACATCAAAAAATTAAAAATTTAAAAAAAAAAACCTGTCCCATCAGGGAAGCCACTACTTTCCAGGTTTGCTGGAGCTAATAAGTTCAAGAGCACATCCCAGAGGAGGAATCCAGATTTGAGAAACTACTACAGATCCCACCACGGCCTCTGCCATAGACACCCAGGAAGAGGGAAAAGGATACTGAAATCTGGCTGCAGATGAAGCCTCACGCCTCCAGGATCTTGCTTGCCAGCAGAAAAATGGCCGAGTGGAGCAAGAGGACGGCCTCCTCACATCTGTCTTCCAAATGTCCAACAAACCCATCTAAATGACAGGACTTAAATTACATGCAAACCCCTAGCTGCAAGGGAGTTTGAGAAACGCAAGCTTTAGCATTCCACCCTCTGCAGGAGGGGAAGGACCTTAGGAGGATGGTGGAATGTAGGGTCAGCAAGGCAATCCACATTATTCCACATGAGTACTATTAGTGTCACCCTCAAACCCTCCCCTTCAGTTTGATAGCTGGGGAAACTGAGGCACAGAAGATTAAGTTAGTGGTCCAAGGTCACACAGAGACATCTGCTACAGAACCTGGGCTCTTGACCACTGGGCTTAACTAACTCCCAACAGTCAGGCTGTAGCATAAATTAAATGGAAATCCCAGTTGCTTTTTTTTTGTTTTGTTTTTGCTGAAGATGAAACATTTTTCAGTGATAAAAATATTTCAACAACTAAAGCAGGAAAGATCCAAAGCTCTAATACACTACCAGACTCTCAGTGACCCTTGCAATACTAAACAAAATCCATTTTATCAAAGAGATCCAGTAAAGGTCTTGAATTTCATTTTTTCAGAATCTCTCTGACTATTGATTCAGGTACTACTAGGTGCTATTTGAGATGGTTTTTGGCATGGAAAACCGGGAATCCAGGGATCCAATTGCAGATGAATCCACACTCATCACTGAATTCAAAGAGTCTCAGAATTTCCTGCTACATACAACAAGGCACCCCTTCCAGAGACAAGGGAATCAGGGCTCCAAGGAGAATGGAAATACTTGTCACCCACTACCCCAAAGCTGGTATGGCAGAGTCACTGCCGAGGGCTTACCAAGCCCATTCGCTTCCCTTTTAGGCCCTTTGCGGTTAGGTCCAGGCCAGGTGAGTGTGGCCACTAGAAGCCAGGGGACAGTGATGAACGTGACTCACTTACCCAGGCTGTGTGTTGACAATGGCAGTGTCAGAAGGCAGAAAGGGCCTGCCCTCCTCCTGCGTGACTGCAGCCATGTTGGACTGTGTTGCGAGCAAGCAATGTGGTTCTATCACTTTAGGCCGCTGAGGACTAAGACTGTTACAAGAGTTGACAAACCTGGACCTTCTGCTGCAGACCTTCCAAGCAAGGAAAAGCCAGGTAAAGAAGATCCTGACTGTGGGCAGGGGGAGGCCCAGTTGGATTCGTAGAGGAACACACCAAAGGGTGTCCCTCTCTGGGTAGCCTTCATTTCGTGGCATTTCACCTATCTTCTTTTCATCAACATGATCCCATTTTTCAAAACCATTCAAGAGTCATCTTTCTTTTGTTTTGCTTCTGCTTCTCAGGCCAGGGCAGCGAACCGGACACTGTGTTAAAGAAGAAAATAAGATGGAGTCAGAGAAGAGGGACCCTGCTTGTAATTGCTGCACCTTCACACTCCTAAGATAGTTCCACCCCTGGGAAAAGTAATCCCTTCCATGTGCTGAAATCAGACCATTGGGATCAGCTCTCTTCACCAGGGATGAGTGTAGGCAAGGTGGAATGATAGCAAGGAGAGAGAGTACTTATGCTCACTCTTCTGGGGACCACCAGAAAACACTGGGACAGAATGCAGTGGTGAGGTTCCCCTTCTGTGCACCACACACATGACCAGGCTAAAACAGATTTCGCCTTCTTAAGAAGAAAACTCTAAAAGCTTTTTAAAAGTGCCACTGATGTACAATAGCAAATATATTCATAGTAGATCACTTTTAGCCGTTCATTAAACCAAATCCCTTGGGGACATTTTCTGCCAATGCTTTGGGAATTAATCCTTGTTACTTTATATAATTGAAAACAATAAAGCTAAGTGTCGGTTATTCTCTTCTGTAATTTGAAACAGGGGCTCCCAATCTCAAGTCCTATCTCCAGGCCTCAGAGATAATGATGGGAAAAGGTGTGCTATTTTTATTATATCAGAAAAACCTTACAGGTTTTTAACATGAAGCTGTATGAGCTAACTAAAATGCCAAATTTCTGTTTCTCAACTGAGATGACCTCAGTTGAGTCCAATAGTTGGTTGTCTCATTATTATAATATGTATAGAGACAAGGTCTCTCCAAGTTGCCCGGGCTGGTCTCGAACCCAAGACCACAATGTAGTGTAAAGATAGCTTTTGTCTCTATAATACATCAAAAATTAGTCTGGCATGGTAGCACATGCCTGTAGTTCCAGCTTCTTGGAAGGCTGAAACAAAAGGATTGCTGGACACTGGGGTGGTCGTGAGTGTGCCACTGCACTCCAGCCTGGGTGATAGAGTGAGACTCCAACTCAAAAATAGATAGATAGATAGATAGATACACTTTATTACTAAAAAAATTTAAAAAGTTACCAATCATCTGAGCATTCAGCAAGTGGTCATCTTTTTACCAGTGGAGAGTCTTGTCTCAGTGTTGATGGCTTCTGTCTGATTAGGGTGGTGGTTGGTGAAAGTTGAGACGGGCACAGCAATTTGCTAAAATAAGACAACAATGATTTGCCACATGTACTGACTGTTTCATGAAAGATTTCTCTATGGCATGCGGCGCTGTTTGATAGTGTTTATCTACAGTGGAACTTCTTTCCATATGCTACCCATCCTCTCAAACGCTGCCGCTGCTTTAGGCACTAAGTTCACGTGACGTTCTAAGTCTTTGGTTGTCATTTCAGCATCTTTGTCAGGAGTAGACTCCATCTCAAGAAACCACTCTCTCATCCAGAAGAAGCAACACCTCATTTGCTCAAGGTGGACCATGAGACGGCAGCAATTCAGGCACGTCTTCAGGCTCCACTTCTGATTCTAGTCCTCTTGCTGTTTCCATCACGTCTTCGGTTAATTTCTCCACTGAAGTCTTGACCCCTCAGAGTCATCCATGAGGGCTGGAATCAACTCCTTCCAGGCTCCTGTTAATGTTGATATGTCGACCTCCTCCCATGAATCACAAATGTTCTTAACAGCATCTTGAGTGATAAATCCTTTCCGGAAGGTTTTCAGTGTACTTTGCCCAGATCCAAAGAAATTACTCTCTGTGGCATTTATACCCATACAAAATACCAAAAAAAAAATTTTTTTTTTTGAGTTGGAGTTCCATTCCATCACCCAGACTGGAGCACCATGGTATGCACACGGCCACCCTAGCATCGACCTGCTGGATTCCGGCTATCCTTCCACCTCAACCTTCCAAGTAGCCAGAACTACAGGTGTGGCGCTACCATGCCCAGCTAATTTTTTCTGGCGGGGGGGGGGGGGTTATTGTAGAGACGAGGTCTCGCCAAGTTGCCCGGGCTGGTCTCGGACCCATGGGCTCAGACAGTCCATTTGCCTCGGCCTCCCAAAGTGCTGGGATGACAGGCTGAACCACCGAGCTCGACCCAAAATATATTTCTTAAATAATAAGACATGAAAGTCAAATTACTCTTTGGTCTGTGGGCTGTAGAATGATTGTTGTCCTAGCAGACACGAAAACACTAATTACCTTGTATATCTACATCAGATCTCTGCTGTGACCAGGTGCATTGTTAACGACTAGTTGTATTTGGAAAAGAATCTTGTTTCAGAGCAGTAGGTCTCAACAGTGGGCTTAAAATATTCAGTAAACCATGCTATAAACAGATGTGTTGTCATCTAAGCTTTATTGTTCCATTGACAGAGCACAGCCAGGGTAGGTTTACTTCTTAAGGGGCCTAGGATTTTTAGAGTGGTAAGTGAGCATTGGCTTCAACTTCAAGTCACCAGCTTCATCAGTCTCTAATAAGAGTCAGTCCGTTTTTTAAGGCTTTTAAAGCCATGTATTGGCCTCTCCTGTCTGGCTATGGAAGTCCTAGATGGCATGTTCTTCCAATAGAAGGCTCTTTTGTCTTCATTGAGAATCTGTTGCTTAGTGTAGCCACCTTCGCTGGTGATGTTAGCCAGATCTTCTGGATAACCTGCTGGTGCTTCTCCACCAGTACTTGCTGCTTCACCTTGCATGTTCATGCTACAGAAATGGCTTCTCTCCTTGAACTTCATGAGCCAATCTCTGCTAGCTACAACTATTCTTTGGCAGCTTCCTCACTTCTCTTAACCTTCACAGAATTCCAAGAGCTAAGCCTTCGGGATTAGGCTTTGGCTTATGGGAATTCTGTGGCTAGTTTGATTTTCTGTCCACACCACTAAAACTTTTTCTATATTAGCAGTGAGGCTGTTTCACTTCATTTTCTTATCATTCAAGTGTTCACTGAAGTAGGACTATTAGTTTCCTTCCATAACTGCCTTTGAAACCATCAAAAGAGTGGGGAGACAGCCCCCAGAATGGGAAAAAATACTTGCCAACTGTAGAACTGACAAAGGCCTAACATCAGGAATCTTCAAGGAACTCAAACAAGCTAAAGGGGGGCGGGGGGGACAAGGAGCTCCATTAAAAAGTGGGCAAAAGACATGAATAGACAATTCTCAAAAGAATACATACGGGCAGCCAACAGACACATGAAAAAGTGCTCAGCCTGACTCACCATCGGAGAAATGCAAATCAAAACCACATTGAAATACCACCGAACTCCAGTAAGAATGACCATCATTATAAAACAAAAAAACAACAGATGCTGGTGAGGATGTGGAGAAAAGGGAATGCTTCTACACTGCTGGTAGAAATGCAAGCTAGTTCAATCTCTATGGAAAACAGTGTGGTGATTTCTAGATGAACTAGAAAGTGACCTTTTATATGACCCAGCAATCCCTCCTACTGGGAGTATACCCAGAGGAACTCAGTCATTCTTCCAAAAAGATATCTGCACACGCATGTTTATTGCAGCATTATTCACAATAGCAAAAACATGGAGCCAACCCTGCTGCCCATCAAAACTGGACTGGATTAAAAAAAAGGTGGCACATATACATGATGGAATACTATGCAGCCATAAAGAACAACAAACATATGGACTTTCCAGCAACTTGAGTGGATTTAGAGTCTATCATACTCAGTGATCTATCACAGAAACAAAGCACTGAGGACCACATGCTCTCACTCATAAGTGGACCCTGAACACTGACCGTAATACAATAAGAAAGGGATTGGCAGTGGCAGGATACTGTCAAGTGGGGGAGGGGGTGGATGGGCACATAACATCAACAAGGGTACCTGATCTCAAGCCAGGCCAAGTGGAGACCAAAGGGAGGCCCAAACTTTACCTGTATGATAGCCACTTGTATACCTAACCCTGAATTGTACCCCACATCTTTAAGATAAAAAAATACACTATTAAAAAAAAAAAGAACTGCCTTTGTGTTCACCATTTGGCTGTTTGGTGTAAGTGACCTAGCTTTTGGTCTGTCTGGGCTTTTGACATGCCTTTCTCACTAAGCTTAATCATTTATAACTTTTAATTTAAAGCAAGAGATGAGAGACTCATTTTTTTTTAACTTCAACACCTAGAGGCCATTGTAGGGGTATTAACAATTACAAAACAATTACAATAGTAACAGTAAAGATCGCTGATCACAGACCACAATGACAGATGTAATGATAATGAAAAATTTGAAATATTGCAAGATTACCAAAATGCAACACTGACACATAAAGAGAACACATGCTGTTGGAAAAAAATGATACCAATAGACCTTCCAGACACAGGATTGCTATAAACCTGTAATTAAAACAAACAAACAAGCAAAAAAGCACCTTATCTGCAATGTGAAATAAAGCAAAGTTCAATAAAACGAGCCATGCCTGTATTCAAATCAGATCTCAATAAAGCTGTTCAAATTTTCCAGAATTTTTCATTGAGCTCCATATTTTCTTAGTGACTTTACCCCTAATTCACTTGAATTAAAAGCATCTAGCAGCCTGAGAGTAAATTGAGCCCTTGGGAAATACCAACAGAAGCAAACGCCAACCGTACATATCAGGAGGCAATGCTAAAACATCTGTGTTCTCTTCCACTGGTAGTGGGCCTTCCCCTGTACCCTGACTCTTCCTCATGGCTAGAAGGCGTGACATGAGACTGTGTCTTCTAACCAGAAGTAAGAGTCAGGGTGCAGGAGAAGCTGTTTCTCACAGTGTTCTGTCTGCTTAGCAGACCCAGGAACTTCACACATCTTCTCTTCTTTGGAGAGAACAAGGCTTGAGCCTCTTCAACCACAAAGCCTTAGCGGTTTCCCCTGTTAGCCCTGTAGCCAATTTTACCCGGCTCTCCATCTGTACATTTGAAACCTTTTTGTTTTTCACCTTTGAGGCACTGAATACATTTCTATCAAAGTCATCAAGAGGACCACAAGCATTCTTCTAATTGTAAGTCTTAAGTCAACTGTGAACATTTCGGAAAAGATATAAAAGTATAGAGAAGAAAATATGAAAACTGTCAACTTTATTAACATTAGGCATTTTTTTGGCCTAAGGTGTTTTGTACATATATATATATACACATACATACACACACACACACACACACACACACACACACACACACACTGACCTAGATTAGTCAATACTATCAATTCACGTTTTTAGAGTATAAGAATCATATAACCAACCTATGTCCTTTATTGGCAATGGCTGCTAAAATGCCTGGAGTGAAAAGCACAAAGCATTACAGCGTTCTTGTTGAGAACAAAATACTTCCAGCTTAATTTTATGTTTTTCTATTCAGATCCCTTCTGTCCCACTTTCCACGTTCTCTTATTTCTATATTTAATTTAATTTTATGTGTAGTTCTATAAAACGCTCTAAGGCTTTCTAAAATAAGTTGTGCATTCTTTTCCCATCATAGCCATTTTAAGTTTGCAGTTCAGTCATGTTACGTATATTCCCATTGTTGTGCAGCCTGTCTCCAGAACTTTTTGAGCAATTCCACATTTTCACTTCCCCAAAGCCCCTGGTGATCACCATCCTGCTTTCTGTTTTTGTGACTCTGACTACCTTAGATACCACATGTACTTGACGTTAGGCAGTGTTTGTCTTTATGAACTAGCTTACTTCACTTAGTGTCATGAAATAGCCTTCTCAAGGTTTCTCCAGGTTGTAGCATGGGACAAGGTTTCCTTTCTTTTTAAAGATGAACAATATGCCATTGTAATATTCCACAGTAGACCCTCTTATCCACGTGGGATATGCCTCAAGACCCCAGCATATGCTCAAAACCAGAGATAGTACCAAACCTTACATATGCTATGTTTTTTCCTATTCATGTATACCTATGACAAAGTTTAAATTATACATTAAACACAGTAAAAGATTGACACAATAGCCATTAATAAAATAAATCAACTATAACAATACACTATAATAAAGGGTATATCAACGTGATTTTTCTCTCTTTCCTTTTCTCTCTCTCTGTCTCAAGATATCTTATTTTTGGACTATGGTTGACCATTGGAAACTTAAAACACAAAAAGCAAAAGCATGAATAAGGCGGAACCTATAGGACAGTGTTTTGTTTATCCATTCTCCCAATGATGGACATGTGGGTTGCTTTCATTTCTTGGCTATTGTGAATAACGCTTCTATGAACACGGGGGTGTAGCTATTTCTTTAAGAATCTGCTTTCAATTTTCAAACACATAGGAGTGGAATTGCTGGATCATACTGTAGTTCTATTTTTAATTTTTTGAGGAACTGCTATGCTATTTTTTCAAATCAACTGCACTATTTCCATCATCAGCACACAAGTTTACAAATTCCTCACATTCTTGTCACTCGTTTTCTGGTTTTTTGGGGGGGTTTTGCTTTTGTTTGGGGGGGATAGTAGCCTTACTAATAAATGTGAGGTGATAATTTTATTGCTGTTTTGATTTGCATTTCTCTAATGAATAGAGGTGTTGAGCATCATTTCATATGCTTGTTGGGTATTCATATATCATTTTTGGAGAAACGCCTATTAAAATTCTTTTCCCATTTTTGTTCAGGTTGCTTGTTATTAATGAATTGTAGGAGCTCGTCATATATTCTGAATGTTAAGCTTGTATTAGCTATCTGATTTGAAAATATTTCAGCCCATTCACTGTCGATTCTATCCTCTGGTGCACAATGGCTTTAAAAGTTTTATGAGTCCCACTTGTCTATTTGTGACTTGGTCCCTTGTGCTTTTAGTGTCATATTCAACATGTTCAAGAAATCATTGCCAAGTCCCATGCCATGAAGATTTTCTCCTGTTTTCTTCTAGGAATTTTATAGGTTTGGTTATTATATTTAGGTCTTAAATCCATTTTAACTTAATTTTCCTATGTAGTATAAGACGGTGGTCCCCAACCTTTTTGGCATTGGGACCGAGTTTCGTGGAAGACAATTTTCCCATGGACTGGGGGTGGGGGAGGTTGATTCAAGTGCATTGCATTTCTTGTGCACTCTATATCTATGATTGTTACATTGTGATATATAATGAAATAATGATACAACTCCCCGTAATGCAGACTCAGTGGGAGCCCTGAACTTGTTTTCCTGCAACTAGACAGTCCCATCCGGGGGTGATGGGAGACAGTGACACCCAAAGTGCGTTGCTTATGTCCGGCCGACTCTGTAATCTCATTTTGGTTGCTGTCACTGCAGAAAACCCTGCTTCACAAAGATAGGATGTTGGACACGGAAGCAGGCTTTTCAGTGCTTTGGTGGCAGTCTCGGGATATTCTGCCTTGACTTTAATCCAGAATGTATGGAGATTTGAAGTTGTCTCAAACATACTTTTAAGGCCACCATCATTTGCGATCTCAAGCAGTTGATTCTCTTCGAGCACGGACAAAGACAATTCATCCGGCTTGTTCACAAATGGGTCATGGATGCATTCCTTCCCAGTCCAGGGGTCTTTTGTGAATGGGAAGCAATGCCCAAACACTTCTGAAAGGTGAGATAGGTGATCATACACCACCGGAGAGAAAGAAGATTCTGGCTCAGTCTCTTTCAGAATCTCCGCTAATGTTTGAAACATGTCAAAAATCCCAAAGTTCACTTGTCACCCCCATAACGTTTGGCTTTGCATTTTGCCACTTTATCTGCTGGCTTGAACACAGTTGTCATTCTCCCCTGAAGTGACAGATTGAGTTCATCGAGCAGGTTGAATATGTCACACAAGTAAGCAAGTTTTGCGACCCATTCTGTGTCACTGAAATGTGCTGCCAGTGGTGGCTTTTTCCAAAAGAAATCTCTGGAGCAGCCCTTGAAACCCAAAAACTCTGGCTAGTGATCTACCAGGTGGATTTTTTTCACATCTCAGTTCTGTATATCAGAGAAGACTGTGTCCATCTCCTCAAAGAGCTGCACAAATAGATGAGTTAAGGGCATGTATTTTAATGCAGTTGATTATTTTCATCACATCCTGTAAAACGTTGATAAGTGCAGGTGACATCTTCTGGTTAGCCAGCATTTCTCTATGGATGACACAGTGCATGAACTCACATTACTTACTTCCAGAATCTTGTTAAATTCTCCAGCAATCTTGCGATCATTATCCCTGTTTACAGGTGAAGAAATTGAAATTTGGAAAGAACAAGTACTTGGCCAAAGTCTCCTAGCTTGTGTCAGAATTAACCTCTTTGACCCGAACAGAGTGGTTGTCATGACTGGATGGCTTTCTGGTTTCACCACTCGGTCACAGAGGTGGCTTCTGAATGTGAGTCCACGCACTGTGTCATCCATAGAGAAATGCTGGCTAACCAGAAGATGTCACCTGGACTTAAAGATGTTTTGCAGGATGTGATGAAAATGACCAACTGCATTAAAATACATGCCATCCAGCAATGGCAATCACTCCGTTCGTGCATGTACCGACACAAAATGACCGATTCAGTTTTCCTGATATGGAATCATTCAAAGACTTCACTTGTGACCCCTTCCCTCCAATCTCTGCCTCCATGGTCACATGACCTTCTCTTATTCTGTCTGTCTAATGTCTCTCTGCCTCACTCTTACAAGGATACTTGTCATTGGATTTAGGGACAATTCAGCATGATCTCCTCATCTTGCAATTCTTGATTGGTTTGTCTTGCTTTGGTATATTAGGATGGCATCTATTCCATTGTGAGTTCCTTGGTGATAGCAGACACTGTCTTTTCTTTTTTTTTTTTTTTTGAGTTGGAGTCTCACCCCATCGCCCAGGCTGGAGTGCAACTCACAGCCACCCCAGCGTCAACCTGCTGGGCCCTGGTGATTCTTCCACCTCAGTCTTCCAAGTAGCTGGAGCTGCAGGTGCGCGCTACCACGCCTGGCTAATTTTTTATTTATTGTAGAGACGAGGTCTTGCCAAGTTGCTGGAGCTGGTCTCGAACCCACGGACTTAGACAATCCACTCGCCTCGGCCTCCCAAAGTGCTGGGATGACAGGCTGAGCCACCAAGCCCGGCTCATCTCACAATTCTTAACTTAAATCTACGTGTCCTTTCCCCAAATAAGGTCACATTCACAAGTTCTAGGGATTAAGATGTGGATCTATCTTTTTATGGGCCACCATTCAGCCCATTATACTTACTTCCAGAATCTTGTTAAATTCTCCAGCAATCTTGCGATCATTATCCCCATTTACAGGTGAAGAAATTGAAATGTAGAAAGAACAAGTACTTGGCGAAAGCCTCCTAGCTTGTGTCAGAATTAAGATTTCCCCCAAGGCTCACTAACACCTGTGCCCAGTCCTGACAGAGTCTACCCTGTGCCTGGTCAGTTACTGGGCACTGTCCTTGCCAAGACAAAATCAGCCTCAGACAATAGTGCTCACAGGTGACCTTGTACACTCCACTCATCCACCAAAGAAGTAAAAGTCCTGCTTGCTGAAGGATAATTTATTCTAATAGAGGCGACAATACAGTCAAGCAACTAATGGGTTCTTTTCACAGTCAAATCCAAATAGGCATCAACCTAACCTACATTTTGGTATCCACGCAATGTTCTCAAAGCACCTTTTCCACTTTTTATCCCCTGAAAAAAGATGCATTTCTTTTTTTTTTTTTTGAGTTGGAGTCTCACTCTGTCGCCCAGACTGGAGTGCAGTGGCCGCTCCCGGCCACCGCAGCCTGGACCTGCTGGGCTCCGGCGATCCTTCCGCCTCAGCCTTCCGAGTAGCTGGAACTACAGGCGC
>CAUYQG010158745.1:0-24947 GCA_963574415.1 Tarsius wallacei | reverse complement strand
CAAATCACTCTATAAAAAAGATACCTGCACACGTATGTTTATTGCAGCATTGTTCACAATAGCAAGAACCTGGAAGCAACCTTGCTGTCCATCAAAAGAGGACTGGATTTAAAAAATGTGGTACATATACACAATGGAATACTACGCAGCTATAAAAAAGAACGAAATCATGAACTTTGCAGCAACCTGGATGGAACTAGAGTCTATAATGCTGAGTGACCTCTCATAGAAACAAAAAACTGAGTATCACGTGTTCTCACTCATATAGTAGACCTTGATCATCCAACGTATTACCACAAGAAAATGACTGACAGTGGTGGGAAACTATGGGGGAGGGAGGGGTAGGGTGATAGGATTAATGGTGTAAATATCTGTCTTGGGACAGGGAGACACTTCCTATCAACAAGAGTACCTGAACGAGGCATATTCGTACACCTAACCCTTAACTGTACCCCACAATATCATAATAAAAAATATTGAATAAAAAAAAAAAGAAACAAATAAAGGATTTATCACTTTAAACCAGGCATGGTCGTTCATGTCTATAGTCCCAGCTACTCAGGAGGCAGAGGTGGGAGGATCCCTATTTGAAGGTCAAAGAGGGTCTTTGCAGATGTAGTTAGTTAAGATGCCATACTGGAATAGGTGAGCCTTTAATCCAATATGACTGGTGTCCTTTTAAGAGGAAGAAAGAGACAAGGAGGAGAACTACCACATAAAGACACAGAGAAACACAGGAAGAATGGGTACATGAAGATGGGGGAAGAGATGTGAATTATGCTGCCACAAGCCTAAGAATGCCTAGAGATGCCAAAAGTTAGGAAAGGGCAAGAAAAAATTCTTCCCTGGGGACATTGAAGGTGGCGTAGTCCTGTCAACACCTGGATTTCAGACAGCTAGCCCCAGAATTAAGAGAGGATACATTTCTGTAGCCATAAGCCTCTTATTTTGTAGTACTTAGTACCAGCAGCCATAGGAAATTAATACAGACTGTAAATAACAGAATGTACAAAGCTAAAACAACCTCTGAAAATTGTCCCCCTGTGCTTTCTACTGTTCCCAGTATAAAATCCATTCACCATAACTGTTTTCAAGACTACCCGATGTGACCACTGTTTACCACCCACTGAATGAGCCTACTGAATGAGCAAAAAATAATTTTATTATGATATTAAGTACTATTGCTAAAAAACATAACTTGAAATCTTTCAGGAATAAATTTGGCTAAATGTATTTAGAGACTTTAAAAATTATGTTCTAAGTAAATAAATGGGCTGGGCAAGGTGACTCATGCTTGTAATCCCAGCACTTTTGAAGGCTAAGGCAAGAGATTTGTTTGAACCCAGGAGTATGAGACAAGCCTGGGCAACATAGTAAGACCTCATCTCACCAAAACCAAAAAATAATAATAATAAAAATTAGCCAGGTGTGGTGGTATACACCTGTAGTCCCAGTTACTTGGGAGACTGGGACAGAAAGATTGCCTGAACCCAGGAGGTTGAGGCTGTGGTAAGCCTGATCATGACACTGCATTCCAGCCTGGGGGACAGAGTTAGATCTTGTCTTAAAAATAAAAATTAAAAATAAATAAATAAATGGGGAAGAAAGACAGTCTTTCCTTTCAAAAAAGTTCCAATCAATGAATGTAGAAGGAATGAGGGAAATACAAAATCACCATTAGGCAAACACCACAATAATAATGGTTGTAGGCAAGATCCACTAACGGATGCTATAATTAGTTAGCAAAAGTTTGAGGAGAAATTAAAAAATTATGTAGTCTCAAGTTATCGCCTCAAGATATGTCTTAATTGCAAAGAGAAAATAAGAGATCTTGGATCAGATCTTGGCACAGAAAAACACATTGGTGAAAAAAATTGGCAAAATTTGAATAAGATCTGTCGTTTTTCTAATAGTATTGAACTAATGTAAATTTTCTAGGTGTATACTTGAATTATGATTATGAAGGAATTACTATTAGGCAAAATTAGTCAAAGGATACAAATAACTTTCTATCATTTTATGCAGCTGTTTTGTCAGTCTAAAATTATTTCAAAATAAAAAGTGAAAAATAAAAATAAATTTTAAAAAGTCACAGGGAAAGAAAGTGTTGATCCACTGGGATATAAAATTCACTGGTTCTGTCTCCAGAAAATAGAAAGAGACTTGTTTGGTTCTTTAAACATTTACTGGCCTAAAATGAAGGTGCATATATCAGTATTGAAAATGAAGGTTTTAAAGTCAATCTTGAAAAAAATTTCTGATTTCAAAACTTACTACATGACAAGAAAAGGCTTTATGATACTGGCTTTGGCAATGATTTCTTGATATGATACCAAAAGCACAACCAACAAAACAAAAAAAATCAATTGGACTTCAAAGTTTGACACTTTTGTGTATCAAAAAGACACTATCAACAAAGTAAAAAGACAACCATAGAATGGAAGAAGATTTTCGCAAGTCTTATATCTGACAAGAGATTAATATCTAGAATATATAAGAACTCATTTAACTTGACAATGGAAAACAAAAAAAATCCATTAAAAATGGGGAAAAATTAATAATCAAAAAATATCCAAAAATGATTAACAGGTGGCCAATAAGCACATGAAAAGGTGTTCAACATTGCTAATCATTAGAGAAATGCAAATCAAAACCACAATGAGATGCCACTCACACTCAGTGAGATGACTATTATAAAAAGGAAGGAAGGAAGGAAGGAAGGAAGGAAGGAAATAATTGTTGGTGAGATGGAAGAAATTGGAAGCTTTGTGCATTGCTGGTAGGATGCAAAATTATGTAGTCACTGTGAAAAACAATATGGTAGTTCCTCAAAAAGTTAAACTCAGAATTGCCACCTGATCCAGTAATTCCACGTCTGGGTATGTACTCAAAGGGACTGAAATCAGGGACTCAGAGATAATTGTACACCAATTTCATAGCAGGCTTATTTACAAACAGTGAAGTAACTCAAAAAGCCTTCAATGGATGACTGAATAAACAAAATGTGGATGTAAATATATAATAGAATATTATTCAGCCTTAAAAAGAAAGGACATTCTGAGACATACTATAAAGAGGATGAAACTTGATGACATTATGGTAAGTGAAATGAGACAGACACAAAAGGACAAATACTGCATGATTTCAATTATATAAGGTACCTAGCGTAGTCAAACTCATAGAGAAGGAAAGTAGAGTGGTGGTTCCAGGGACTGAGGGGAGGAGAAAATGAGGATTTATTGTTAATGGATACAGAGTTTCAGTTAGGAAAGAAGAAAATCTTCTGGAGATGAATGGGAGCAACAGGTCCACACAAAGTGAATAACTAGTGTCACCAGACTCTACACTTAAAAATGGTTATAATGGTAAATTGCATGGTATGTATATTTTACCACAATAAAAAATAAGTGCGTTTATTTTGGTTTAAAATGTCCAGTTTTGAAATTTTTTGTCACGAAAATACTTGAACAAGCTTCATTCATGCATCATTACTTAGAATATCACAACATTAAAAAGAACATAAATACCCAACAACAAAAGAATGGTTAATTAAATTAGGTTGTGACCACAGAGTTATGATGAAGCCATTAAAAAGGTTTTAATAACAATGAGTAAATGTTCATGTTCTTATAATAAGTGATAAATTAATGTACACAGTCATAAAAATTTTAAAAGGAAATAAATCAAATGTTAACAATGGGTACCAGTATGGTAGGAATATTCATGAATATTTTCTTTTTTCTTTTCCATTGTTTTCATTGTTTCAATAAAACAAAATTTGGGGGAGAAAATAGTCACAGAAGTAGGTTTTCCAAGGTAGACATCAATTCTGCAAATCTAAGATTTTTCTACTTGGCCTACCTGTATATCGGCACTTAGGAAATTAAAGGAGAGTTTGGAATTTTCAGGAAAAGGGTAGATAATTTCCTGTAATTCTGACTTTGTTGACACTAAGTTATACACTAGACCTCTACTATGCAATGTAAACATCAGAATTATGTATCTGTACACATTATTTCCTCTACTCTTCTGGGGAAGAAGCTAAGACTCAACAGTGCTAAGTAACTTACAAATTGAAGTGGCAGGGCTGAAGCCAGAATCCTGTCATCTGACTTCATAGCCTATGTTCTTTCTACACAAGCATATCTACAGTGTTATTCTATTTGGGGCAACAGGAGTACACTTGGGTGTTAGAAGAACTGTATGGTCTCTGAGGGGCATTTATTACAAGACAGACTCTATATCTCCAACAGGGCATAATACATGCAATCATTTATGCTCAAGGATTTGACAGTAGAACTGTCTGTGGAGACATTCAGTATGGTATATTACAAATTAATTATTTCAGAAGTACATTTTATTGCATATAATTTCAGGCAAGAAGTACATATTCTAGGGGCCATCCTAGTGCATGGATCCCACACTTACGTGAAACTTAAGCGGAAAAAAGGTGTAATAATCCTACAAAAGAGTGTGGCAATCTTTAAAAGGAGCACATTTGATGAATTATTGCAAAATTTATTTGTTCAACAAATATTTATTAAGCAATGACAGTAGGCTAGATATAATACTACTAAGAAACTAAAAATTATAGGTTTTACATTTTGACAGGATCGGGTATATTTTATTTTCGTATTTGATAAGAAACTTTGTAAATTTGGGTAGGGAAGCTAATTTCAGAGACAGAAATACTTGGGAAACCTTAAATTCTGTGGTGAAATTGCTCTTATCTGTTCAATAAGGAAGAGGATTTTGAAAAATGCTTAAATTTGAACCTAAGAGTTTGACTAGAGGACAAATAAATATAATCATTTTACTTCAAGGTTTGTGGCAGTATGACCACATAAGTAGTAAAACACGCTTCTTTTAGAAAATTTTATTTGTCCACTTGGAAACACAACAGTCTTATGGAATTCACTTCATAAAGACTAAACTTGTTGCCAAACTGCAAGCATTTTTACATTTTAGACTGGCTCTCCCCCTAGGATGTTTGTATTAAAGAAATTCAAGTTGCCCTTGGTCTAAGCGCAATATGAAATTTCATTTCTTCCACAAAAATTGCTAATAACCTCTAACAAAATTCACTTTATTAGATTCACTTTTTTTTAAAACTCAACTGAAGGTGTTAGTGTTACCAACCATGAATGTGGTTAAATTATACCATCCAATTTGTTAAGGTACATCACTGGGCTCTTTATTTGAAATCTTTTAAAACTTTTTTGATGTAAGCATTTATTGCAATATATTTCCCTCTTAACAATACCATTGTTGTGTCCCATAGATTTTGATATGTTGTGTCTCCATTTTCATTTGTTTCAAGAAATTTTTGTTTTTCCTTATTTCCTTATTTCTTTATTGACATAATAGTTGTTTGGGAGCATGTTGTTTAATTTCCGTGCAATTTATACAGCTTCCAATGTTTGTCTTGTCATTGATTTCTACTGTTCATCCATTACCATCTGAGAATATGCTTTATATGACTTCAGTTCTTTAAAAAATTTGCTGAGACTTGTTTTGTGATCTAACCTAAGGTCTATGCTGGAGAATGTTCCATGTGCTAATGAGAAAAATGTGTATTTTGTAGCTTTTGGGTAAAATGGCCTTTAAATGTCTTTTAGGTCTATTTGGTCTAAAATGCAATTTAAATTTGAGGTTTCTTTGCTGGTTTTCTGTCTCATGATCTGTCCAATGCTGAAAGTGAGGTGTTGAAGTCCCCAGCTATTATTGTACTGGAGTCTATCTCTCCCTTTACATCTAACAATATTTGCTTTATATATCTGGATGCTCCAGTATTGGGTACACATATATTTTTAGAATTGTTAAACCTTCTTGCAGATGTGACCCCTTTATTATTATATGATGACCTTCTTTGTCTCTTTTTACTGTTTTGGATTTAAAGACTGTTTTATCTGATGTAAGTATAGCTAGCCCTGCTTACTTTGGGTTTCTGTTTGCATGGATTATCTTTTCCCATCTCTTCACTTTCAGTCTGTATGTGTCTCTACAGGTGAAGTGGGTTTCTTGTAAGCAGCATATAGCTGAGTCGTTTTTTAAAAACCCATTCAGCAAGTCTGTATCTTTTAATTGGGGAATTTGATCTGTTTATATTCCAGGTAATTGTTGATATGTGAAAACTTATTCCTGTCATTTTGTTAATTATTTTTGGATTTTTTTTTAAATTTTCTTTGCCCTTTTATCTCTTTTTGTTTTATCATCACAGTTTTATGCAGTGGTGAATTTGAGTCCTTTCTCTTTGTAATTTGTATGTTGTTCTACCAGTGAGTTTTAGACTATGTGCATTCAGACATGTTATCACTCATATGTGGGAGCTTAAGAAGTTTATATTGTGGAGGTAGAGAGAGTAGAATGATAGCAGAGGCTGGGAAGAGGAGGCGGGGGATGTAAAGAAATTAGTGTGTACAGTAAGATGAAGAAATAAGTTCTAGTGTTTGATAACACAGTAGGGTGACTAGAGTTAGCAACAATATATTGTATATTTCAAAATAGCTAGAAGAAAGGTATTAACATGTTACCAATACAAAGAAATGATGTGCTTAAAGAGATGGAATCCTAAATACCCTGATGTGATCATTACACACTGTGTGCATATATCAAAATATCATGAGTATTCCATAAATATATGCAAATATTACATATCAGTAAAACATTATACCATTCCATTTAGGGTTTATGTGCTTCTCAGAGTATTGACAGGTTAGCTGTGTTATGTTTTCTCCCTCAACTGCCCACTCTACCAAGATTTCTGGATTAGACCTCTAATCCAGAAATCGTCTTATTATGCCCCAGAGTTTAGGGAATCTTCCTAGGCTATTCTTTTTACTTCAAAATTGTTGTTCCTATATTTCAATACTGTTGTCTTTTACCAGGGTTTTTTTCCAGATCTCACAGCAGTATGGTTTGTTGACTTTGGTTTGTTTCAACTGCTGTGTATGGTCTCTGAGGTTTCCCTTATTTCATTATATATTATATTCATTTCAAGATTATTGGGAATGGAGAAGGCCTTCTCTAATCTCATTCTAGCTCCTGCTCCAGGTCCCCAGGATCCAGTGGGAGCCAGTCCAATTATCTTAGGATCCATCTTATCCGGGAAGAGATAAACAAGAGGTGTGAATACAGGACTTAATGTTAGATGAAAACAGAAAACACTTTAGAAAAATCCAGTTGACTTGACATATTATAAGTGGCTTCAATAATCTCTAAATGCCATTAGAAGATTAAATATATTTGATTTAAAACATACAAAGTAACCACAGTGCTACCTAGAGTGTTACGCTTTAGAGATCACATTTCTGAAACTTGCTAATCACTGGTAATCCAATAATACCATTACAATTAGTATATTTTGGTGATGCTCATTCTTTTTATTCTGGGAGGAATCAGTGAAATAATTTTCTAATTATCATTCTGGTCTAAGTGAAACAAGGCCATGTTCTGTATTTTCATGTTCTAATGCTATAAATTCCCCTAAATAAAACTGATGATGGTAAAACAAAAAAAACAAAAACAAAAACAAAAACCTTTCTCATGGTGCAAAGTGTCCCATATTACCTATTGCTTCTAAGGCAAAAAAATGCATAGGTAAGAATTTGTTTACCAACTGATTCTATTATTTTTTTGTATCTTCAGTGAAAGATCATTTCAGAAATGCAGACCAAGCTAAAGATAGAAATTCTATACTATTGTTAGATAAATGCTGAGCTCATTCTGGAAAAAAAAGAAGAAAAAGGTTTTAGAGCATTTTTAAACTTTTCATGTCCTTAAATGTTATGTCATAAAATCATCTTGTAGACAGAAGGTATTAAGAAGGTATGAAAAGCATCAGTGAGCAATTAAAAAATATGCACTCAATACTGAAAAATTTTAATCTTATTTCTTAAATGTGGCTGGTCCCTAGACTTCTGTTAGAATGTAAGCATTATGGATTTGCTAAATCATTCTTTCTTCTACAAGAGAATGTGTAAGCTTTCAGCAAGCTATCTCAAATGTTTTCTAGCCTGATTTCTTCAAATAGCAAATCCCTTCTTTCAGACTCTTCAACAGACATGTAAGTGAGGCAGAAGAGAAGACAGGCTGACCAGGAGGTCGGGTCTTCTGGTTGGTTTTGTAGGAATTATGCATATGCCTTTGTCCACTGCTGCTAACCAGTCAAAATGCACTGATCACTTCTGTGAGGATTCTTCTGGAGAGCAAAAATCACTAGGTAAAAGCTGTATTATAAATCTTTCATTAATTTTGATAAAGACCATCATGCAATACCTATTCCAAAAGTCATGCAACTGAATGTCTATTAGTCTATCCTTATGAAATGGAGGCAAGATGACATCAGAGACATCTTCAATGAAACAAGTGCAAAGACCACTGCATAATCAGTATTTATTCAGTCTCTAAACTATTACTACTCCATTCATTCATTTATTTGTGTATTCATTCATTCAATCTTAATGCTACAGTAAATAGATATATGTGGAAGGAAAGCAGAGAAAAGGGACAAGATATAATAGTTCTTTGTGAAAGCAGTGTAAGGTTTTGGCAATCTAAGCTTCTGGATGAAGAAAGCCCAACCAGCCAGATAATAGATAATGAATTAGGTCAGAGCATGAAGAGCTAAGAGACAAGCTGAGTGATAGATGAGAGAGCAGTTTTGAAGAAAAGGATCAGAAAGGAGTTACTTTGTCTAACTCCATTCATCTCTGTCTGGGGAGGAAGAGAAAATGAACCCTGATAACAGGGTTCCACCAGCCACTCCTGAAAAAACCAAGTTATTTCATTCAGAAAAATATTGAGGAAGTTAGAAGAATGGGACTGAGAAGCAATACTCACCCCAAAGTTTGAATAAAGGCCTAAAGAAGGGACACTGTGTCAACTGTGTAGAAGCAGCAGATGGGCATTTCCCAAAGTGGACCACAAATTCTCTGCCCACATACAGTGCCCAAAGTTGCTGTAATTCTCTTCTTATGTCTCCAACTGTGTATTCTCAGCTTATTTTTCAGGAGTTTTCTAGAATGTCCATGTTCTCAGGCACTCCACACAGCATCTTGTTCCTTAAACTCACCTTAGTGGATTCAAATAACACACATATTCTGATGATTTCCAAATGACTGCACGAAGCCCAGTTTACTTTCTATATCCAACATCTGACTATACTCCTTTATAGTCTTGTTCCATAGATGACTCAAACTAAGATATATATCTGATCTCATTACCTCTCTCACCACATAATTCTCACTTCCCTAAATTATAGATATCAGTGATGAGGGTCAACACATTACTTGGCACACCTAGTTGTACAATAAAAATTAATGAATTGATTATCTACTATTGCCACGAATCAACAAATATAGGGAATAAGTACCATAGGACCATAAACTGAAGGATAGAAGCAAAATGATAGTATGGCAATGATAACATACAATGAATCCTTCCTACATACAGGTCAAGCATTTTTCTAAGTGTTCTGCTTGTATTAATTCATTTAATCTACAGCTTATTGAATGTTAATTACTAAGAACCATGCTAGAGTATCTCTCACACAAACACATGCACAATTACAAATGGTATATAGAATTCCAATGATTTAATTAGCAAAACCCATGCAAGTGCATATTTTTCTCACATTCCTTTTAAGGAAATGGGAGCAATAAATTTAGTAGCAATAGCTAGCACTCAGGAGAGCCTACCATGATACAAGTTCCATGCTAAGTGACTTTACAAGGATAAGTATCAGTTTACTTTACCAATAAGGAAACTAATGTCCAGGGCATATAATTATCAAGTGACAGGATTGAGATTTGAACCCAATGCTAGGAAAACTCAACATTCTTTCTACTATTAATGGAAATATTAAGTTATCTTTATCACTTTCTGCTTATTAAGAAAGAAACATATGCAACAATTACCTGAAGCATTTCATTAAAACATAATTATAGGCAGGTGCAGTGGCTCAAGTCTGTAATCCCAGCACTTTGGGAGGCCGTGGCGAGAGTAATGCCTGAGCTCAGGGGTTCGAGATCAACCTGGCCAACTTGGTGAGACCTCGTCTCTAAAATAAATTAAAAAAATTAGCCGGGTGTGGTAGTGTGTGCCTGTAGTTCCAGCTACTTGGAAGGCTGAGGGGGAAGGATTGCTTGAGTCCAGCAGGTTGAGGCTGCTGTTGTCATGAGTATGCCATTGCACTCCAGCCTGGGTGACAGAGTAAGACTCTAACTCAAAAAACCCCCCAAAAACCCATAATTATAGTCACAAACTTCCAGGGATTAAGTTGTACTTATTAATATGTTAAATATTGAGTAAAAAGAATATTTATTTTTGGTGTCAAATAAAGGCAGTGTTACTCAATATCCATGATGGCCCCATTGCCCAAAGTTCATGACATCTTATGATTACAGTCACTTAATGACTGTGTTACCCTAGCTCACAGTGCCTCCGCTTCCTCAACTGTAAAATGGGAATAATAATAAATATGCCTAATAACATTGGGTCTAAATAAATCAATAGGTTTAAAATATTTGAAGAGGCTGCAGCTTATAGACACAATATATTTTATATGTTATTATCGTTACTATGGCAGCTACAATAGTTACTTCAAATCACCAGTGTGAATGAAGGCACTGATAGGATAGTTTATTTAAAAGTCTAATGAAATCCAACATTACTCAATAGTTATATTTCTGAAAAATTATGTACAATTTAAATTTTAATAAATTAAATAGCATTTTTAAATAAACTTCATTGGTGGTTTATACTGCACTGTAACTAGTAATTTTCTTTTATCGCTTACTTTTAAAATTACCTTTTTTAAAAAGGAAAAGTGAAGAAATCTGGATATTTATATATCCACTCTTCTTTTTCTGAATTATATAAATATGTATATATATGTATGTATATATATTTTAATATGTGAACAAAGTCATTTAGATGCTCAAGGAGTACCACAGAATTGACTTGGTGATCTAAAAGAATTAATGCTGCTTACAAACGCATAAGTCTTACTCAAGGGAGTGGCTTGGCCATCTACACATTCTCAGTATTTATTTTTATCCTTGGAATACCTTCAGGAAATGTCATGTTGCTTTCCAGGTTAGTAGCAGGGTCCTGCTAATTTACAATCTGCCACTTCTCTCAGAGTCTGCCTTTGGCCGGGGTTTTATGCTTTCATCCGCTCTCTGATTTGAAACTAGGAACCTAGGTGGAGATGAGCATTAACCTAAATTGCCTACATTTGTTCCTGTGCCTTCTCTGTCATTTCCACACCAGCACTTTGTTTCTCACCAGGCAATCTGGTAGGCTGGATTCTTTTTTAAAGTTATTTTTTAGTTTCCTCAAGAGCAATCTCAATTAATTTCATTCTGTTGATGCTGTCAACAAAGTTACAAAGTAATTAATAATTTTATCAGCATTTTAACTTTTAATGGCATGTTTTAGGAAAAACCGAAAATATACTTATGTTTAGGGGATCAGTGCTAATTCACAGGCATGCAGAAATTATATGCCCCGCAGTTTGACACCAAAACTTGTGATTATCTGGCTGCACATTATTATCACGAATTTCAAGCATGAATGGGCAAAGCCTTCATTAGAAATTACAGACCCACTGTTTAGGGGGGAGAAAAAAAACCTAACATCAAAAGTGAGGCTGGCAACTGGTAAGCTTTCAAAAGCACAGCTCTGCAATTGTTTCAGCCTGATTAACCATTCACACCTTTTCATTTGTTTTAGAAAACTAAACCATCTGCAGTTTGGTGTTTTAAAAAAAAGTCTTTAAAGAGTAAATACTGTTATTGAACACTGCAGTCTGTTTTCCCTGCAGGTAAACAGAACAAGAGCTTGTGTCCAATAAGCTGGCAAATAATTCTTTTTCAAAGGAAAGGAAAAGCTAAGAAGTCAAGGATTTTAAGGCAGGAACAGACATTACATCTGAAGAGAAGGATGTAACATTTTGAAGCTCTAAAGGTATTAGCCTTCCACTTGCCATGGCTACATTTGCTGATTAAGCACTGCCATTCACTGTTCTTGCTGCTAAAATGTTATCCCAGGGTCTATGCAATTCTCTACAATTACTTCCCCATTAAATATTCTCCATTTGTCACCCCTCCACCCCAGTCATGCTAATTGCCACAGAATTTCCCTGCAGAGTTCCTCCTCTCACTAGCACTAGCCATCAAACATGTATCACCCCAGTCTCTTAGGCTGTGGGCATCTTGTATTATGCAACCCTTGCTCTTCCTCACCACATTTCTTCCCTACTTGCACATTAGCTACAATCTGCCAGCCAGCTGCACCACAGCAAGGATGCCAAAGAGCAAAGCAGACACTGACGGCTACGGACAACATGGTCAATAATCACTTTCCTATTGTGTAGAATTCCTATTTTGTAAAATCTTTGTAATTGACTTTTTCAGGGCTTGCTAATTTTTTTTAAAGTTTCCAAATGCAATTTAATTTTTACAATAATATTTCTGAAGTTTATTATTTTCTGTCTGTACTAAAACACCCTAGACCCAACATTTAAAAACCCAACAATATATGATTAAATTTTTTAAGATGCCATGGCAACCAAAGATTAAATTTGAATTTGAATAAAAGAACTCAGCCTTTTTTAAAAATCTTCTCTTGGCTGAAAAGAATACTAAAATAATTTTATGTAGAGTCTTGTCAAGTGCATTCAAGAAATGTCAAACTATATTTTTAGCCATAGAGTTTGCTTAATCCCATAAGACTCTATCTCGCCTTTATGTTGACAAATGAACAGGACTGAAATATCAGGGATCTGAGCTTCTGTCAGGATCCACTTCGCATCAAAAGTTGTTGTTCTTAAGCAGCTGTTTTCTCAAAACTTCCGAATTAAAATCTACACTTTCCTTACCTTTATGATTCCCCTGGGCTTACTATTGAATTCCTTTGTTGTCACGCCTTAATTGACTCCAACCTTTACTTTTATAGACAAGTCGATGAAGTGTTGTGGAAACATAATGCTGATGAGAGGCTCCTGATAATTGTCATTGACTAGCAAAATACCATCTTTACTCATCTGCTTCCCAAATTTGCTTCCTAAATGACATATCTGGCCCAAACACCCTGCCCTTTGTGTTTTTCTGCATATAACCTATTTTAGAGAATATAAAACTAGTATCTTAATAAAATCTGCAACTTGAACTCTACTAAAATAAGCAGGACCAAAAGTGCATGCCAGAAAACTATTTAAATGATTGTCTTATTTTTGCTTCAAATAGACTTAAGAACTCAGAACGCATTGAGGGAAAAAATTAAGAGACAAAGTTTTATGGCAGTTAAAAGTTCAAAGGATCTACTTTGTGTCAAGATTATATTTTAAAATTTTGCATTTTTCAGCAGTACTTTTTAGTTATTCCTTTTAATAGAGACTATGATTTGCCCACTCAAGACTGTCTTGTTATGTTTTGAAAAATATACCTAAGATGTAAGTATTCCTCAGAAAATAAGCTTTTTATTGTGTGTTTTCATCACTATATATCATCATTTAATTCATGTCTTAATTCCTACAAGCAAAGAACACATTCCAAATGACATAACACTAACATCAAGTATATTTATAATTTAGAGTGACCCACTTAAAGCTGACCTCATTTTTTTTTTCAAAGTAAGGTTGCTATGTGAAATAGTGCTTATACAATCTTGATACCAGTTCTTGTTTGGCTGAGCTATGAAAATGACAGTATAGCAAAAATAAAAAGATGGTTAAATTAGTTTTTAAAAAAGTCTTTATTCAGAAAATGCAAATTTTGACCTATATTTTAAGATGGTCTCATTTATGAACACTATAATCTTTTAAATTAAGTAACACTAACAATATTAACAATCAATTCCGCATGGTTTTTTATTTATCTCACAGCAGTTGACAGCCATATTCTCTAAGTAATAATTACTAAAAGTAAGCCACACACTGGGCAAATGGCAACAATACCTACTAATGTTTAATAAGAGGTTAAAGAAACAAATTAAAGCACATGGAGAATTGGGGGAGCAGGTCATTTGCTGGTGAGAAGGTACATCAGAAGGGAGTTTTTATAGATGACACTGTATTAACATATGCAAAATTATAAAAGGACTGTTCTTCATTGTATGAACTGGAAGGGGTAAGGTGCAGGGCAGTGCTTTCCCTATTAATTAAAAAAAGGAAAACTTCAATAATTTGAGCCAAAACCTGGGCATAATGATATTTGTCCGCTTTTCCATCAAGTCTGTGATATTTTCACAGACTTGAGCATCAGAAGGAACCCACAGTCAAAGTTGCTCTGTAAGAATTCCCAAAGAAGTCCTAGACTTAGCCCTAGAGGCTAGGTAACATTTACTGAGCACTTATGTTGCTTGTGGCAATGTCTGGACCCTTGGGTTGCTGCAGCCCAAAGAGGAAGCCAGCTCTTTCCCCCCATCCATCTTTCCCTTGATACCTGCCTTCTTTGTTGTATAGTCTCCCAGAACCAAAAGATTCCTCTCCTTGGTTTCCCGTAATATTGGACGGTTAGGATCCCATACTACCTTATGATTTGGCATAGCATATGCCAAATATTTCCCATGCCGAACTTCCTGGAATCACCTTATTAGATAAATGGTCCCCAAACCTGTCTGCACTTTAGAATTGCTAAGAATCTTTTAAAAATTCCAACACCCAGGCTACATGCAAGCAAATTAAGCCACTATCCCTGGGAGTGGGATGCAGGCATCAGTAGTCTGAAATTCCTCAGGTGATTCCGGCGTGCAGATATGTTTGGGAGCCATTTTGCCTTATGGAATTCAGGTACAAATTGATTGGAGCACCTAACTAACCAATAAGCCCGGGTCTCTGAATTTATATACAAACTGCTTAAGAGATTTACAATTACTGACATCTTAGTGATATGTGTATTCATTTAAGATTTCCACAATGCATATTCATTAAGTACCCATCTGCATACCATTTCCTAATGATAAACCAAAGCTAGTCAGTCAGTTAACAAATACAGCATGAGCTTGAAGTCTCTGCACTCATGCTGGTAAGGGCTAACCTGACTGCAATAACAAGCGTTTCATTAACACTTCAGTAAGTGTTATTATGAAAATGTTTTTTGCCCACTTGAGCTTTAAATGTTTGGGTGGAATAAGTGTTAAGTGGTACAAGGATTCTGGTTGTTCTTATCAGCTATGATGAATGTGCAGGGAGTTTTTGTCTCCCCTGAATTTTAGTGGTCCTAACAAAACAGGGAGAACCAACCCTTTAGAGGATGGATAAGTTCACGGTGTGATAGAGATGTTACAAAATGTCACCTGCCCAAATTCACTCTTTGCATTGTTCTTGTAACATTCATGTCCTGCATCAGTTTCCAGGCTAATGTGCCCTGTTTAAAAAGCATAACACAGCAGTCTCTAGCAGTGACCAGTGAGCAGAATTTGTATTGAAGTTATGTCCTACTTCATGCTAGTGATATTTTTGTATTAAACTGAATTTTAATGCCTCTTTGCAGGGAATATGCTCTCTGGCTCAACACTGCTCTCCACCCCCCATCCAGTATACATCCTTTTATCTCATACCAGATGTTTCACACTTTTACTAGACCAGCCTGGCCTTGAGGGCATTTGGATTTGCAACTCTGGTATTTATTATTTATGCAAGTTTAACACAGAAAGCCACTGTCACTCATTAAAACCTCACCACAAATTGATGACTTAAGGTACTGAAAAATGGTTGGTAAGATTTGCACAGACCAAAAGGAATTGCAGAACAACTTCTACACAGCATGAACATTTGCCAACCCAGCAAGTCTAAGAAGGAGCTGGCTGGAATACGGCCCTTAAGGAGATTCCTTTAGTAAGGGAAAGGTAACTTTAAATGTGACGGTATGATGACTCCACTTTTACCATATATAATGTAGTCTAATGTTTACTCCCTCACTCATTTGTTATTTTCTATGTTTTTAGTGTATATATGTTAAGTTAATAGATTCATGAAGAAGTAAGAGAGACTCTCAAGAGGGTTTTGGAATACTAAAGGTTTGTAATTTTGCAGCATCAAAATTTGATAAAATAATTTAAAATTATGTAAAGAGGCACCTTTGTCATGTTAAAATATTTGTGGCAAAAGATTATTAGCTTTTAAAATATTGGGGCAAAGATAGTAATAAAAATAAATTTGAGCCAGGCTCGGTGGCTCAGCCTGTAATCCTGCGATTTGGGAGCTGAGGTGAGTGAATTGCCTGAGCCTGCGGGTTCGAGACCCAACTGGGCAACTTGGCGAGACCTCATCTCTACAATAAATCAAAAATTAGCCGGGCGTGGTAGCGCGCACCTGTAGTTCCATCAACTTGGAAGGCTGAGGCGGAAGGCTCGCCAGAGCCCACCAGGTCGAGGCTGCGGTGGCTGGGAGCGGCCACTGCACTCCAGTCTGGGCGACAGAGTGAGACTCCAACTCAAAAAAATAAATAAATAAATAAATAATAAATTTGGACTAGTCTCCATTTAGTTGAACAATCTCTGAGCTTCACAAGTCCCTTGACATCAGAGAAAGCATTTTCTCACATATGTTCTATAGAAGCAGCCAATTGACGGCATCATCGGTTTCAGAAAGACAGCAATGGCACTATGGTAGAGACTTATGGGGCTAAAAAAGTAAAGTATGCAAATAAGTAGCAAGAACAATTATTCTGCTTGTTTTTTAAAAGTGTTAACGTAACCAAAATAAAGTTAATTTTAAGTATATAACATCTAATGGGAATAAAATTGGTTCACTTTGCTAATTTTTTTATTTAAGTAAAATAAAATGCATGAATTTAAAAAAGAATACTGCACTTAGATTTGCCATAATTCTTCCATTGATTCCATCATCTCTAGTTAAAATTATAAATGCCAAATAGAAATTAAGATAATTACAACATAAGAAAAAAGTACTTGGATCTTGAAAATTATTAGGTTTCATTTTTTTTTCAATAGCTACAGGTTCACACTATTTTAATGATATATTTTAAAACCTTTATGGGAAGTACTATTCTTTTCAATGAAAACAGATGGCTTCTCTCCAAGTTACCTGCTTCATCTCAAGCACTTGACTCATTTAAGCATTTGTTATACATTCTCCAGTTAGTAGTCAAGTTAAGAGCAATTTGGAATCTTTAATTTGGTCCATGTGGTATCTTACTTTCTTTTTTTGAGCCCTGGTGTATAGCACTAAAACAACTATTGATGTGGACTTTATCTTCTGTTTTAATTGATACCTTTGGAAATGGTAACGGTATTTATTTGATGTTATACTTGACAAGTAAGTTCAATTACTACTGCAGGCTTAATTGACTACTTGTGCAACATTATGTTCAAAAAGATACTTCAGATGTTTCATTGAGCAATTTGGTAAACTAATGAAGGATAGTGGAGGTAGGCATAGGCCTGAGATAAACCTTAACATATTTTGTCAGTCAGGAAAAAAGAAAGTTCTTTATTTCTTAATAAGCCTCCAGATATATAAGAACAGAGAAGAAATATGCCAAATATAGTTTTAGAATTACTCTTAACCATTTTTTATCGAAATACTGTATTCCCTCTGTACACAAAAATATTTAAATCTCTTGAGACATGATGTAATAGCTTTTATAAAGCAACAACAACAAAACATAAGTACAAGGTACTTCGTTGCTATAAATTTCTTTTTGTGTTTACAAAACAGTTAACTAAAAATGTGACATATTCTATGAATAAAAAATCTTTACTGCTCTAAAAATCCCTGTGGCAAACAACTGCTAAAGGACAGCAATTTCATATAAACAAAACACTTAGCATTTAAATATCCAAGAATCACAATATCTATCTTAAACAATGATAGTATAATATAAAGCTTATTCTTTTATTTTCTTTCAGTCCCAGAAATAAGATGCTTTCCGCCATCTTTGTCAAAAGGAAATAGAAATAAATAGCTGTATTTTCTAAAGTTAAAAGGCAATAGTTTGGCTGGGATTTGCCTAAAAGATAGACATTCTCCCCAGCTGATAACAACATTCAACAAATTTAATTGACATGTTAACAGGGAAAAAAAATCAAACCAAAATCAATGTCTACATACAATGTCATATTAAAATCTACAATTAAACAGTCCCAAAACAAGTATTTACCTTGGCAGGATAGTATAGTATGTGAAAGTATTGAAGACTTTGTAACTAGATTGCCTGGGTTTAAATCTAAGTTCTGCCCATTGACTCCCTGCATGACATTGATTTCTGTGATTGACTACCTGTGTGAACATACAACCCTGAGCAAGGGCAAGACATTTAACCCCTTTAAGCTATAGTGTCCCCATCTATTTCAGGGTTGTTATGAGTGAGAAGCAAGTGTATATAAATATATATATATATACACACATATACACATACAATCATATATATATGATATAAAGTCAATGATATAATGAAATGAATACTGCCTCAATATTAACTGAGATTAAAACTTGAAAAAAGAAGCTATGTGTTTCTTTTGTAGTACTTCTAGGAATAAGTGGATTACTCCCCTGATCATTTCTTTTACCTTTTATTTAGTGCATACTGTGAGTCCAACACTATTCTAAATATGTATGTGTGTGTATGTATTATATAATTATATATAAGCACTATTGTAAGTATGTATAATATACAGTTATATTCACACATAAACATAATATATGTCATATGAATATAATGTATATGTTTGGAGTAGTTCTTGGACCACAGGAGGTGCTAAATAAAAAGGTAAAATAAATAACAAGGGAGTAAACCAACTACTTCTAGAATTACTACAGAAGAAACACATAGCTCTTTTTTCAAGTTCTAATCTGAACCTGTATTAACAACCAGCACTAATTTCATTATATCATTGACTTTCAAAGAAAAAAAATCAAATATCAATGCATCTTGGCTTTTATTCAAACTTCTTCGGATAAATGGTGTTTTAAAAGGTGTAGAACATTGTGTTAGAAAAATCATAAAGAATATGTGGACAAAGGAGATACCTACATTGAGGAAGTATAAACCAAGTTACAGAAATAAGTATAATGGAATTGAAAGAAGCTAAAATGAGTTTGGAATTTAAAAAAAAGATGAAAAGTGAGCATTCCCTGTCTCTAGTGGGAATGTCTTCTTTCAAGAGATGTCCTCAGTGTCTTTCATATCTTAGTATACTTCATTCAATACCTTTTCCTAGGTGCTTTTCATATTCTTAGTGAATATGAATTATGAAATTTATATTTCATAAATTTTTAATAGATGAATATAAATTGCACACAACAGACCCATCACATATTATGGAATCATTTTATATTTTTATGGGAATTGACATATGAGACTTATAGCAAAAGCCAGAATTTGTTCTTCTATTTTGAAACATCTATACATCATGCTACAACATTTTTACCTAGAAATCATTTTTTATTCCATGTCATATTAAATCCAAAAGTCCTGAAAATTAAAAGAGTCTTGATCACCATTTATGATGCTATCTGAACATAGGAAGTTAGACTCTCTTGCCTTATTAATTTTTTAGTAAGAACTTATTATTTTGAAGGAACATGAAACACAAAGCTAAAATATTTATAGAGACATTAAAATATTTATATGTGCAAAAGCAAAATGATGACATTTAGTTCCCTCTAAATTTCCTAATGAATAAAAAATAAATATAAAAAACTATTCCTCTTTTATACTCTTTACCTCAATCAAAAGATCAAACAAACTGGCAGCGTTATTTCGGCAATTATGGGCTCCATTAAATCTACTGTCATTGGCTTTTGTCTGCATGGTGATCAATGCTGGTGCCCCATCTGGATTTTTTTCACCCACCTGAGTGCTCCAGTCCACAAGTATACACATGCGCCCAGTGGATCAGGCCAAAGACAGACTTTACCTGACACCATATAATTACACTTTTGCTTCCTTCCTTCCCATTATCTCTCCTGTTTTCACTCATCTCTCTATGGATGTCCCAAAAACACTTACTCTATAAATTAGCACCCTCAGACCCCTGATGCATGCTTTTTTCTTAGGGAATCGCATATAAGATGGAGTCTTTATAGAAAAATAGTATACTACTTAATTAAATGCTTGACCCAGTGCATTTTTCACTGTATAAAATAACGAAATGCAACATACAAATTTACCAAACAAGATGTTAACTAATCAGGAAGTAGGCTGAAGTCATGACGCTCCAACGAACATGCAGAAAAACAGAGCAAAAGAGAAAAACTCAAAGTAATGTTCAGCTCTTGAGTTCAGCTCCCATGATTAAATATCTGATTTGCACCCTTCCATTTGTCATATACATATGTTCAATGAGTTTGCTAATCCTGGCCTTTCATTCCAGGTTTCACAGTTTAAGTTTTTTTATATTTTGAAGTTCAATATAGCTACTATTGCTACTTTATTTCAAGTACAAAATCAAATTCAATCATGATTTTTATTCTGTCATTTTGAGACATCAATGGAAGAGAAATAATTAGAAAACTGGCATTGATCATAATATGAATTGTCAAGCTTAATTCCAGACAGAATAACAAACTAGATGTTGGTTATATGCCAGGATATTGTTCATTCACATGCTTAGTGTTAGCAGAACAGTCCACAAAATAGTGACATGTATATTAGAAATTGTTTGAGCTAGATAAACTATTTTTAATTTAGCGAAATGAAAATAACACAGATAGTCAAACTTCTTCCCTAAGTAAGTGTGTAATAAGCATTGAATGACAAAAAAAACTCACCATATTTTAGGTTTGAATGGATATATAATTATAAATTTTATTTCACATTTTCTATATTTAAGTTAGAATAAATATTTTACTCTCAACATTGCAGAAATATTTCCTCCTATTATGTTCTAGATGTATAAATAAATATTAACCCAGAAGGAGTCTGCATTACTCTCAAGTCTACATGATTCCTTAATTCTCTTTCCTATCCACTGAAGTTTAACCAATGTTCTGTCTTAAGCAATAATCTCTTTTTGCTCAAGGGACTGGAGGGACATATCTCAATGTAGCTTCCTTTTACTCCAAGGCTAGGAGCAGCACTAGGCCACTGATAGCAATAATGACAATTCAAGGAATGCTCTAGCAGGATCTGCAAAGTTCAGTCTTTGCTTTATACTCTTTGCCCTTTATACTCAAGGGTGATATCACTATTCTGGGAGAATAACATTGACAATTCATTACTTCCATTCAAGAGTTCACAGGAATGTGTCTTCGTGGTTCTGGAAACAAGTTTAGCATGAGCAAGTACATAGCCTGGTTGAGGCAGGTTGGGGAAAGGAGGGAAACAGAGTTGATTCTCATAAACCTGAACAATATAACTCTCTTTCTTTCACCTTTCTAGAATTCCCATGTTACAACAGTAAGTTATAAATTGAACTAGAAAAAAAAGAAACAATACTTATGTGCTCATGTGATCTATTCTTTCAATAAATAATTCTTGAGCACCTATTTTATGCCTAGCTCTGTGTTGGGTGCCAGGAATACAGTTTTAATGATTGACACTATAACTCCCTTCAAGAAGCTTCCAGTCAAATAAGGAATAAAGAGTTTTCAGCGTTGCCTCTTAAATAGTCTTTTGAAACAAAAATAATACAAACATAAATATTAATTATAAAATCTCCTGGAAAAAAAGAAATTGTGTAAAATATAAAGTAAAATTTTTCATTCAAATACTTAAGATGATGTTTACTTATACATAAAACAGGTACAGTTAAAATACTAGGATAAAATATATTTCTAAAAAAATCACTGTTTTCTAAAATCATACTCTTGCTAGAACCTCAATAGAGAGAAATAATTAAATTGTATTTCTTATTATACCCCAACTACAAAGGATACGTGTTATTAATCCAAAGGCATTTCTACATGAAAATATTGACTAAGCTTGTCTGGCTCTAATGAAATTCTAAGTATCAAGAAAAAAATTTGTTAAAATCACACACAATTTTATAAACAAATGGTCATTATAAACACCTGAAATAAAGGTAAGGTCAACTGGCATAATCTAAATTGTTTTTATGTGCCTATGACATCATTATTGGTAGAACTTTTGCTAGTAATGACCTATATGTATACACACCCACAGAAAATCCTGATAATAATATGTCAACACCATATTATTGATTATTAGTAGTTGATATGTACAGTATACGTTTTTTAGAATGAAGGATGCTTTATGAAGACTTCAGCAGTTACCAATATAATCATCTTCTTAGGGTGTCATGACTCAATTTCACCTTATTTGTAGCTCTTTGCCCTAACAAGAACCTCAAACCTGGAGTTTGATGTCCCAGTGACTATTGGGAGTCATGCCACTTTTGACTATAAGAGGAAGGCAATTAGAACAGGATGAAGCAGGGACTGGGAAAGAGGATGGGTAGGTATAGATAAACAGGAAGTATTTTTTCCTTGTAGTATTAAATGAGGAGGCAGAAGCAAGTGCCAGCATGGTGTCCTCATACTCCCCTGATATCTTAGACCTCCGCAGAAGCTGAAGTGGCAATGGCAAAACTAGGGCAATGTGCTGTGAGACTGGCCAACTCTCCAGTCCCTGATGGCCCACTGCATGGGTGTCTAGGTGGATACATGGCAATGGTGCCACATGAGACCCCCTGTTATTGCTTTATGCATGTCTTCATGACAGAGCTCTTCTCTGCCCCTCCTGACAGCAAAGATCAGCTCAATGCCAGATCACATTGCTCATCACTTTATCCATTTCTTATATGTCAACTTAAAAAAAAAAAAAATAACTATTGTCCTCTGCATAAGGAGTATCATAAAGCCAGGAAAATTTCATGACTTCTAGGAAATTTGGCCTAGTAAAGTTTGATGCTCCCTAGCATGAGAACCAAATATATTTCTCAGATTGGTTGACATTAACCTTGCTTTTGTATCATATTAGTCCTGATATGTCTTTTAAAACCATGGGAAATCTCTAAATTATTCCCATAAAAGAAAAACCCTCCATTTCAGAAATACAATAAAAAGCACACTTTGATTGTTAATGTAAATAGTCTCTTGTTTTTCCATGACATTCACCTTTATTATTGATATTCATTTCATGGTGAGAATTCTATAGATAGATGAAGGTCAAAGCTATCTTAAACTTCTGTCATGAGAAAAAAAAATTATTTTTTTAAAATGTTATCAATGCACACATATGTAGACATATAAATATTTATATGGAAACTTGCTGCCCAGTCAGTGAATAGAAATGGGAATAGAAATGATGTACTCTGGGAATTCTTCCTGTGTGACCGTACTTTCAAATCAGAAGCATTCGGTATTTCCTTTGCTATTTCTATCCCTGTGTCTAATGGAAAAGCTCCATGTTTCACATAACACAGCATAAAGAGACCTTGATTCTCCTCCAGTTTACAGAAAGGAAAAAAATGAAAGGCCCCAGAAAGTTAAATGATATTGGATCACATTGCAGGGTTAACTCTAGAACAGTTTTCTCGACTTTCATTTTAGTGCTAGTTCTGTCATGCAGCAGTTATCCGTGGTACAGAAAAAAGCAAAGTTATCAGGTTAGCCAGTAGAAATAGCAGGCATTAAAATAGTAACTGTAGAAGAAGCTATGAAAGGTCAGTCAGACCTTGTAGAGACAAAGACCACAGGCTGAAACCACACGTCATTTGTATTTCCCTCAGCCAGATGAGAGGGCAGACAAGTGCATGGTAGAAGTCCAACCAGAAAGGTTAAAGGTCTTTGGTCAAAGCTGCACCATACATTTTCCTCTGAAGGCTGCCCTAGTAATTGGACCCCATCTTATGGATAAAAAAGGGGGAAAAATCTTAATTAAAAAATAATAATGAACTAGTAAATAGAGGCAGAGCTGTATATCATGAGGAAATGTCTGAGGGGGGAACAACTGGATAGAACTGGATCACAAACAAATAATAATGTCATAATGAAAGAGTAATTTTTGCCAGGAGGTGGGGTTGGCAGTAGTGGGATTCTGCTGGGGGATGGGGGGCACACCTCATCAACAAGGGTACTTGCATAATGAACATTTATATACTTAATGCTGAATTATACCCCACATCTCTAAAATTAAAAAAAAAAGGAAAGGCTAATTTACGTATTAAATGGCTGGCATGAACCTGCAAGCTCCAGAGTGGGCTCCTAGGTCCTGTTGCTTTGTTGTTTCTCTCCTGATTTTTGTCAGGTTTAATGTTAAACAAAAGCAATGTGTACTGGTGACTGGAAGGAAACTCCAGACAGTCTGGACCCCAGACCCGGGATATGGTAGGTTGCTTATACTCCTGGGTCTCAAGAAGTTTGGGCAGCCTGAGGCTTGAATCAATTACCTGCTTTTGCCATAACTTCAAGGGACTGGCCCAGCCAAGAGAATGATAAGTTTAACAATATGAACAACAATAAAATACTTATGTCTGCCTTACATATTAGCATTGAAAGTCCTATCACAAGGTCACACATTTAAGCTTTGCAGAAAATTTGTAACACAGGTAGGTGCTATTAATCCCATTTGTGAAATGTGTACACTAAGTCTCAGAGGATTTCATATCACTCGTGGAAGATCAAACCACAGGTGGCCAAGGTCAGAGAATCCAAATTTCTGAACTCTTGATCTAGTTCTGTTTTCCATTTTATAAAGCAGATTCACCATTAAGTGGCATTTAAAAGTATGCCCTCAAATTTCAAGGAAGTTTTCAAAGTTCATGTTTTTCATTCTAAACATTTCCCAATGGAAATGGAAATTTTTGAAATGAGGCAACCTAGTTTTTTTTTTGTTTTTTGTTTTTTTTTTTTTAAGGTTTACAATTCAATGATTTTTTTTTTTTTTTTTTTTTTTATGTTATTGTGGGGTACAGTTAGGGGTTAGGCATACAAAAATATTTCGTTCAGGTACCCTTGTTGATAAGAGGTGTCTCCCCATCCTCAGATAGATACCCACCACCATTAATCCCATCCC
>CAUYQG010158744.1:0-16101 GCA_963574415.1 Tarsius wallacei | reverse complement strand
GTACCTAACTACAGAATTTTTCATGAGAACTCATAATTTTAGTCAAGTGTATATTTGTGTACACATATACAACACTGTATCACAGTGTTTAAGATTATTATACACAGTTTTACTTTATTTTTTCACTTAAGTTTAACTTATTTTTTTTTTCTATTTTATTTTATTTTTATTTAATTTAATTTTTTTTTTTTTTAGAGACAAGGTCTCACCAAATTGCCCAGGCTGGTCTCAAACCCTTGAGCTTAAGCAATCCTCTCGCCTTGACCTCCCAAAGTGCTGGGATTACAGGCTTGAGCCACCGTGCCTGGCCTTAACTTAATTTTTAAGAGACGAGGTCTCGGCTGGGCTTGGGGGCTCACACCTATAATCCCAGCACTTTGGGAGGCCAAGATGAGAGGATTGCCCAAGCCCAGGGGTTCAAGACCAACCTGGACAACTTGGCTAGACCTTGTCTCTTCAATAAATCAAAAAAATTAGCCAGGCATGGTAGTGCATGCCTGTAGTTCCAGCTACTTGGAAAGCTGAGGTGGAAGGATCACCTGAACCCAGCAGGTAGAGGCTGTGGTGGTTGTGAGCGTGCCACTGCACTCCAGCCTGGGTGACAAAGTGAGACTCCAACTTAAAAAAAAAAAAAGAGAGAGATGAGATCTTGCTATGTTGCCCAAGCTGGTCTCGAACACCTGGGCTCAAGCAATCCTGCCTCAGCCTCCCAAAGTGTTGGAATTATAGCGTGAGTCACCATACATGTCCCACAATTTCACTTTAGATGCGACTTAAAGAGCTATGGTTCTGTCTACAATCTGGTATCTTTTGTTAATAGTTATTGATAGTAATTATCATTTACCCTAATTTTTTTTTTTCAAATTTAAGTTAAACATAACCTTAAACCCAATTTTATTTTTTTTCTTAGAATTAAAAGCCAGCTGCATAAACACAGATTGAGCTCTCCGAGCTAGTAACTCTTTGGGGCTTCAGAACAGATTGATGAGAGCAGCTCAGCAGTATTTACTCTCTTTTATATGGTAAATAAAGAGGAAAACCTATGTCCATTAACTTTAGGAATCAGTGCTTCTTTTCCTGTCAGGTGTTCACAGGTGATAGCTTTATTCTGAATCTCCTTTCTATTAGGTAATTTTGAGATTTATAACAATTGAGTTTATTCACAGTTTCTAATTTTGTCTAAAAAGACTCTTTTAGAAGAACTTTCCTCCCAAATAATTCAAAGCTTTTAGAATGTAGCTCAAGTATTAGAACCATTTTATGACCTCTGTTATTATTTTTTACTATTGGGTAGAAAGTACAATATTAAAAACCCTCTCCAGAGTCTACTTTAAAAAAAATCCCATGTCAGACAGATCAGTGGATTCCTTCTAGAAATTTTCAAGGAGGCTAAGTGAGATTATTTCTGCTAGCAAGGTGAGGTCAGTGAAAGGTACCTTTTGGGCTGGCTGCTCCTGGTGGAATCCTAAGGTCAGTTTTGTCTTCAGAAGATTTAGCTCCATAGCTGTGAACAATGCTTTATGTACACACAAGCTCTTTTTCTAAGCATTTGTATTCAGCTGCGTATGGTTTTTAAATAGGAATCATTTCTTGGTTATTTGCTGCTTTTAGACCATTCAAGTGGAAGAGATCACTATTTGGCCTCATTTCATAAATAGGAAGGCTGAAGAAAGCCCTTAAGTCAGTGGCTAGTTGAAGGTCTCACAACAGAAATCAGTGAGAGTCTTTCTCTGGCTTTGTTCTCAAATGTAGGGGCAAATTTTCCTTGATGTTTATTTTTAGTCTACCCTCTTTTCGTATCCAGTCTACCCTCAAGCTCTCTTGCATCCTAGCACTTCAGTTCAAGTGCCTTTTTGTTTTTTTTCTGTTTTTATTAACCCAGATGAATAGTCTTGATGTAGTTGGGGACTTGGATGGGCATATCTTAAAGCAAAATTTAAAAATAAACCTTATTGTTCCTTCAGTCTTGGAGGTGGAACATTCCTAGGCCTATGTTGCTTGCTGACTGGTTGTGAGACCTTTGAAGAAGCTCTGGAAATGGCAGCTAAAGGCGACAGCACCAATGTTGATAAGCTGGTGAAGGACATTTACGGAGGAGACTATGAACGATTTGGCCTTCAAGGATCTGCTGTAGCATCAAGGTAGAGACTAAGTAGCTAGCAGCAGTAGTGATTAAACGCAAGGCAGCTTCACCACCCTGGCCATTCACTGAGTTATGTTTTAAAATGCCAACCCACCAGCCTGGTGCAAATATCTCTCATATTGGAGCTTAGACTTGATCTCCTCTCCTTGATGAAGTACTGAGATGTTTAGCTCTTGATGCTTGAGCTTAAAATAAGGCAACTTTGAAAGAAGGTTCTGGAAAACTGCAACAGTTTCCCTTGCTCCATTCTTGCCCAGATATCCAGAGGCATTAAATTCCACCTCACCCCACCCCCATTAATAGACATGCTACTTTGTCCCTATTAAGAAAAGGGCAGCCGGCCATTCATACTGTACTCCCGTATGCTTATAAACCATAGTAGCAAAATCAGGTCATTTGAGTTATTCCTAGAGCTTTCCACAGTACCTTGGTGGAAGCATGGGCACTGCCTGAGGATGATTTGAACACTCTCGCTAATATTTCCAACATAGCTTTGGCAACATGATGAGTAAAGAAAAGCGAGATTCCATCAGCAAGGAAGACCTCGCCCGGGCCACATTGGTCACCATCACCAACAACATTGGCTCCATTGCTCGGATGTGTGCGTTGAATGAGGTAAGGCCTTACTCAGCCGGGAAAGCCATGTGTCATTCATACGCATCATCTTGGCAGTGCAATACCTATTGACTCTTACAAAACTGCGTACCCTTGGGAAACCTGCCCTTTTTATAGTCGCATTTTAAGAACAGGAGGGGTGTGTGTTGGGGAAGTGGGAGGAGTGTGTGCTTTATTTTTGACAAGACACTCGATGGAAAAAAGTAGCAGACCGCCAACTGTGGAAACATGATACAATCCCAACTCATGTCATAGTCTCTCTGATCATCATTATTGCCATGTGCCCACTGAAATGTGAGGAGCAGCCTTGCAAGTAATTATGGGTAAAACGCCACACTTGCAATATTCGATATTCTCTCTGCTTTCAGCTTCTTTACAGTGTTGCCTTGTGGCATGGAGTTCAAGCAGCATTGTACAGGGCTATCAAAGCACAGAGAGCTTGCTACAGCTGAGGCCAGCCAGAGCCCCGGGCACAAGAAGGGGTGGAGTTGGTGACAGACAAAGCTTTGTTCACATGTTTTGCAACATTGCAAAATTCCTTTGGAAAAAATGGAATCCTTTTCTGAAATACAAGGTGTGTAAAGTAAGCAACTCTCTTCTCACTGAGGTGTGTTAAGAAGACAAGAAAGAAAAGTTGGGGCATGAAACATAATTAGGAGAGTATTAAAAAGAGTCATATAGCTTAGTAGCGGGATTTTTTTAAGTATAATTTTTAATAGGAACATGACATATGTACAGAAGAGGCTCAAATTATAAGTGTATACCTCGATTAATTTACACACATACACACCCTGTATAGACATCACTCAGACTAAGAAATAGGACATTATAGTTACTCAGAAGCACCCTCAAGGCCCCTCCCAGTTGAATAGTGGACTGTCAGAATATGAGGCAGGCTTTATGACAGGCGAATGCTGGCCCTGCCTTTGAGCTCTGGGTGACTGAATAAAGTATAAGACTGGTCTGTAGATCAGGGACATAACATTTTGGAAGCCTTCAATTCAGATGGAGTTTAAGTGAAATTTAAATTCAGATGGAGTTTAAATGAAAAAACATTCCAGAAATGTGCCTTTTCAAAGTCCACATCAGTCATGGGACTCATTGTAACAGAGAATTTATTTTTTGACATTAACCTTGTAAAGGGAGATTTTCCAAGTAGCAAACAAGTTCTAAACCTATTATGTGTGTAGCTGGCTGTACTCGTGGGCTCTCAAAGGTCATCTAGATGGTAACATCCCTTGCCCCATAGAGCAATCCATGCCCTCTGCCCTACTTTCCACAGAGCTGGCTTCTTGTACTCTGGCTGGAATGAGCTGGTATGTCTTTCACAGGTGTCCTTTGCAGGAGGAAAACTGATTTTATTTTTCACTTTTGATTTCAATCTCAATGCCTATTTTTTGTTACAGTATTGTAAAAGTGCCTATTTGAAAATGTAGCCATGATATATGCTGGGTTGAACAACAATTAGTTTCCGTGGAGCTAAATGAATAAAAAGAAGATGGCAGCCTGGGGGTCAAGGCTCCTTCAGAGGGCTTCTAGTCAGTACAGACTCCCATGGACACGCCAGCCACGGCAGCATCGCGTTTCCCTATGAGATCAGTCACCGAGTTCCTCAGACTTGTTTTGCTCTCTGGAGTTACTGACTCGAGAATCTTTGATCCCAGCCATTTCATAGAGGGGACACCACATTTCCTGAATCTAAAATGTTTTCGCTGTGATTCTTGGAATGCAATGAAATGCTTCCCATCAACTTTCAATTTTCTTGTTTGTATTTTTGAATAGATAATACAAACACATAATACAGAGTTCTAAAGATGCCAGAAGGGTGTACAGGGGAGTGAGTCACATTTCCACCTCTGTCTCTCCAATGTTAACCTCACTAGAGGAAGCCAAGGTTTTTAGGTAGCAAACTCTATGTAACATTTTAAAAAATAACAAATGTACTGAGATATAATCACATACACAGTTCATCCTCTGCCTACTATTCACATCTTGCTTTGTTTATCAGTTTTTTATTAAGAAAATTGGTAACATACATAAAGGAGAGAGAACATATAAAGAACCCCTGTATCTCCTTCAACCCAGAGTCTACAATTGCCAAGACTTTGCAACACAGGCTTTCTTTCTGTTTCCTTCCTCCTCCCTCTGCTCCTCTCTCCTCTTTCTCCCTCTATATATATATATTTTTTTTGCTAAAATATTAGAAGGCAGATCCCAGACATCATATCTGTCTACCCTGCATGCCTCAGTAAGCAGCTTTGAAAGCACTGCTTTTTACTTTTTTTACGTAATAACACATCTTGAGATTGTTCATATCAGTATATTTAGAATTGCTTTGTTTTTAATAACCACATAGCATCTTAAGATATAGACATGCTGTTATTGGTTTGATCAATTCCCTAGTAATATTTAGGTTTTTCTAGTCTTTTGCTACTTTTTAAAAATTTGCAGTACCAACTTAGGCAAACAGTGAGATCTTGTCTTTACAAAAAAATTAGCCAGGTGTGGTGGCCTGTACCTGTAGTTACAGCTACTCAGAAGGCTGAGGTGGAAGGATCACCTGAGCCAAGGATGTCGAGGCTTCAGTGAGCCATGATTGTGTCACTATACTCCATCCTGGGCAACAGTGAGACACTGACTCAAAAAAATAAAAATCTGCAGTTTATTTATGTAATGTGTATATACACACACACATGCACATATGTATACACGTATGTCATTTTGCATATATGTGAGTTTATCTGTAGGATAAATTCCTAGAAGGGAAATTGCTGAGTCAAAGAATATGTTGATTATATTTTTATCAAGTGTTATAAAATGTTCTTCATAAAGTTGATTCTAATTTATATTTCCACCAGGCAGAGTTATAAGAGTACAATTTTCTCCACAGAGGGTTATCAAACTTTTTAATCTTTTTCAATCTCATAGGTCAGACACCTTACTTTGAATTAATTTGCATTCTCTCCTAAGTGAGGTTAAGCATTTTTCATATATTTAGTAGACACTATTTCCCCCTTTGTGCACATATGAACAATCTATTATTAATACTGTTCATCCATTTCTCTACTGGGTTGCTGGTTGTTTTTTTTCCCCCACTAATTTGTAGGAACTCTATTAAGTAACAGATTTGTTTTATGCTTTACATACAGAGAATATTTTCTATGTATTGCCTCCCATTTGAATTTGTTTGTGGAGATGTTTTCCCCCTGAATAAATGTTTGATTTTTTAAGTAAATAGGTCAATCTATTTTATTTGTTTATTTTGAGTTGGAGTCTTACTCTGTCACCCAGGCTGAAGTGCAGTGGCATGCTCATGGCCACCACACCCTCGACCTGCTGGGCTCAGGCAATCTTCCGCCTCAGCCTTCCAGGTAACTGGAATTACGAGCCACCATGCCCAGCTAATTTTTTAATTTATTGTAGAGACGAGGTCTCGCCAAATTACCTGGGCTGATCTCGAACCCCTGGATTCAGGCAATCCTCGGCCTCCCAAAGTGCTGGGATTACTTACAGGCTTGAGCCACCGCGTCCGACAATATGTCAATCTTTAAATGGACTCTGAGTGTTATGTCTTTTCTACTTCAAGATTAAAACATGTTCTCCCATGTTTTTCCTCTAGACTCTTATTTTCTTTCTTTTTTTTGAAACCGGGTCTCACTCTTTCAGGCTGGAGTGCCATGGCACGATCCCAGCTCACCACAGCCTCAACCTCCTGGGCTCAACAATCCTCCTACCTCATCTTCCCAAGCAGCTGGGAGTACAGGCATGCACCTCCACACCCAGCTAATTTTGTTTTTTCTATTTTTTGTAGAGACAAGGTCTCACTATCTTCCCTAGGCTGGTCTCAAACTCCTGGGCTTAAGTGATTCTCCCTCCTCAGCCTCCCAAAATGCTGGAATTACAGGTGTGAGCCACCATGCCCAGCCTCTTTTTTCCTTTTGTAAACATTTGTATCTTCGATCTGCCTGGAATTTGTTTGAAACATGGACTGTGCAGCAACTTTTCATGCCACTTCTACTCCTTGTAGCTTTCTCTCTTTTTTTGAGTCAGAGTCTCACTCTGTCACTCTGGCTAGAGTGCAGTGGCACGCTCACGGCCACTGCAGTCTTGACCTGCTGGTCTCAGGCGATCCTTCTGCCTCGACCTTCCAAGTTGCTGGAACCATAGGCATGTGCCACCACGCCTGGCTAATTTTTTGATTTATTGTAGAGACGAGGTCTCACCAAGTTGCCCAAGACTGGTCTTGAACCACTGGGCTCAGGCAATCCTCTCGCCTCGGCCTCTCAAAGTGCTTGAGCCATCGCGCCTGACCTTGTGGCTTTCTATTTGGGGGATGCAGGACTGGGCTTTGAGCAAGCCTCCCTGTTTTAGGGATTTAGGGCAAAACTCCTAAATTTAATTAAATTCCTTCTTTAATCTGAGTTTCTTACTTTAAGTGTTTTACCACCTCTTAGTATGGGTGATTTGTAGCTACAGTAAACTTTTAAAATGAAAACTTATTAAAATACTGCCATTACTCTACCCATGGAAAACTTTCAGGGGCGAATGGATTCATGAACATGCATTCTTAAAACTTGAGACAGTTAAAAGTTGATGTTCCCAGACCCTGATTACTCTTGATAAACTGAGCAGAAAATAATACAAGCTTCAAAGACTCTCTTGCCTATGAGTGACCATAGCAAGTGACTCACTAAGTGAGTGAGTGAATGAGTAAGTGGTGAGCAGACAGGCTGATAGATAGGCTGGGCTCAGGATTTTTTGTTTTTTTGTTTTTTTGAGTTGGAGCCTCACTCTGTCACCCAGGCTGGAGTGCAGTGGCACATTCATAGCCACTGCAGCCTCAACCTGCTGGGTTCAGGTGATCCTTCCGCCTCAGCCTTCCAAGTAGCTGGAACCACAGCTACACGCCACCACGCCCGGCTAAGTTTTTAATTTGTATTGTAGTGATGAGGTCTCGCCAAGTTCCCCGGGATGGTCTTGAACCTGTGGGCTCAGGCAATCCTCTCACCTCCGCCTCCCAAAGTGCTGGGAACATAGGCGTGAGCCACTACACCTGGCCTGGAGCTCAGTTTTAAATTTAAGAAATATCTAGGAGCTGGGCGCAGTGGCTCATGCCTGTAATACCAGCACTTTGGAAGGTGGAGGCAAGAGAATGCCTGAGCCCATGGGGTTCGAGACCTCATCTCTACAATAAATAAAAAAATTAGCTGGGTATGGTGGCACAGGCCTGTAGTTCCAGCTACTTGGAAGGCTGAGACAGAAGGATCGCCTGAGCCCAGCAGGTTGAGGCTGTGGTGGCCGTGAGTGTGGTGGCCGTGAGTATGCCACTGCACTCCAGCCTGGGCGACAAAGTGAGACTCCCACTCAAAAAAGAAAAGAGAAATAAATGTCTGGGAGAGTGGGAAGTACAGTACAGTAAGTACATGGGAGCTGGACGCTTATGGAATTTGATGCATGTCTGCATGGACAGGATAGGGGAGAAATGTTCATAAGTATGTGTTCAGAATGCAGAACAACATCCACGATGACAAAAATATAAATGTACCCTGGTTTTTTTTTTTGAGTTGGAGTCTCACTCTGTCGCCCAGGCTGGAGTGCAGTGGCATGCTCACAGCTATCACAACCTTGACTTGCTGGGCTCAGGTGATTATTCTGCCTCAGCCTTCTAAGTAGCTGGAACCACAGGTGCATGCCACCATGCCCGACTTATTTTTTGACTTATTGTAGAGTCGAGGTCTTGCCAAGTTGCCCACGTTGGTCTCAAACCCCTGGGTTCAGGTAATCTTCTCGCCTCAGCCTCCCAAAGTGCTGAGATTACAGGCATGAGCTGCGGCCTGGCCTAAATGTATTTTTTGTAACCATATTTTAACCCATATGTTGACCAAACAGGATATTCTATCATATATCCAGAGGGCAGAGACTGAGTATTCTTTCTATTTTGTATCCCCAGTGTCCAGCACAGAACAGAGTATTAGATGAATAAACCATATCATAGCCATTTTATTTGTGAGTTGGTTATAATAGTGTTTTATACTTTGAAGTCTAGGGGATTGAAATAATGCATAAGAAAATTTAGCTGAAATTGAACTCCAGTTATAATTTTGCGTGTGTGTGTGTGTGTGTGTGTGTGTGTGTGTTGGGAGCTGAATTTCGTGTGTGTGTGTGTGTGTGTGTGTGTGTGTGTGTGTGTTGGGAGCTGAATTTCATGTCCAAAGGTGTCTGCATTACATCAGCAAATAAGCCCAATGTCGGTTTTTGCCTTGGCCAACTAAAACCTCACCCACCAATTCTTGTAGGATGCATTATGAGCTATGTTGAACTTCATTCTGGAAATACTGAAATGTTTCACTAAAAAAATAAAATCTACTCTGCAAAGTTCTGAACAGAAATATACAGAACATTGGGTTTTCGCTAAATGCTAGTTTTATGCCATGGTTCAATTGTTTTCCTTTAACATCTTTTCCAGAATATTGACAGAGTTGTGTTTGTTGGGAATTTTCTCAGAATCAATATGGTCTCCATGAAGCTGTTAGCATATGCCATGGATTTTTGGTCCAAAGGACAGCTAAAAGCTCTGTTTTTGGAACATGAGGTAGGTTGAGCTTGCGTGGACTTAATTGCCCTATGTGGAGTGTACTTTGGGTTGTCTAACTTATTAGCAGGTCTCTTAGTTTTAAAATTGATAAGCAGAAAAGTTGCCATTGATACTTTGTATTTGCACAAAGGGTAAGAAAGAACTATATATAAAATAGAAGCTCTCTTATCCAGAAATCAGGATTGGTTAGTTGGTTAATTTAAAAAGAGTCACTGAGAATGTAAATTACTACAGCCATTATGGAAAACTGTAGGGCGGTTTCTCAAAAAACTAAACAGAATTACTATATGATCCAACAATCCCACTTTTGAAAGATTGAAGATTAGGAGTGAGTACATCAAAGAGATGTCTGCACACCCATGTTCATTGCAGCATTCATTCACAATAGCGAAATTGTGGAACCAGTCTAAGGGTTTCTCAACAGATAAATGGATTTAAAAAGTGGTATATATGCACAATTATTCAGCCTTAAAAAAATAGAAATTCTGTCATTTGTCACAACATGGATGGAATTAGAAAACACACTAAGTGATATAAGCCAGGCACAGAAGGACAAATACTGCATGTTCTTGCTTCTATGTGGAATCTAAAACCATTAAACTTGCTGGGTGTGGTGGCTCAAGCCTGTAATCCCAGCACTTTGGGAAGCCAAGGCAAGAGGATTGCCTGAGCCCAGACAAGCCTGGGCAACTTGGCGAAACCTATTCTCTACAATAAATAAAAAAAGTAGCCAGGTGTGGTGGTGTGCACCTGTAGTTCCAGCTATTTGGAAGGCTGAGGTGGAAGGATCGCCTGAGCCCAGCAGGTCGAGGCTGTGGTGGCCGTGAGCATGCCACTGCACTCCAGGTTGGGTGACAGAGTGAGACCCCAACTTAAAAAAATAAAATAAAAAATAACCGTCATACTTATAGATGTAGAGAGTAGAATGGTGGTTAAAGAGACTGGAGTGGGGGGAGAATAAAGAGAGAGAACGGTCAAGGGGTACAAAATCTCAGGAGGAAAATATTTTTGCATAACGTGGTGAATATAGTTAATAATAGTGTATTGTACATTTCAAATTTGTTGCTGGGTGTGGTGGCTCATGCCTGTAATCCCAGCACTTTGGGAGATCAAGACGAGAGAATTGCTGGACCAGGAGTTTGAGACCAGCCTGGGCAACATGACGAGACCTCGTCTCTGCAATAAAATAAAAAAATTAGCCAGACAGGGTGACATGTGCCTGTAGTCCCAGTTACTCGAGAGGCTGAGGCAGAAGGATTGCCTGAGTCCAGCAGGTCGAGGCTGCGGTAGCTGTGATTGTGCCAATGCACTTCAGCCTGGGCGACAGATTGAGACCCTGACTCAAACAACAACAACAACAAAAGTTATTGAGAGTAAATTTCAGTTGTTTTAACCACAAAAAAATGGCAAGTATTTGAGTTGATGGATATGTCAATTAGCTTGATTTTAATTACTCCACACTGTGTTTATAAATTATAATAGAATTTTGTACCCTATAAAAATGTGCAACTATAAATTGTCAAATTTACAATAAAATTTTAGAAAATTTGAAAAAGCCAGTTAAAATGGGTAATTATTTTTAAAATCTCCCTACTTTAACGATTTTAACTTAAAATGTGTCAATGTGCATTTACTCACCAATCTTTTGAGGTAAACCAAGGCCTGTTTTTGAGCCTGGTTTCTGCTGATTGGAGTGCTATAGTCTTGCTTTCATAATCGCAATATTATACACCTTCTTTGATTTTCTTAAAGTGGATCAAGAAATTAAGATATTAAGATATTAATGAGGTAATTTAGTTACAGAATCCTTCCAGATTTTTCCCTCTATCTTTCATATTGGGTCATGGTAGAGAGCATAGTGTGTAACTACTTTCTTCAGTCTTAACTGGATTTTTATAGATATCACTATCATTTTGCACACTTTTTTTTTTTTTTTAGTCGGAGCCTCACTCTTTTGCCCAGGCTGGAGTGCAATGGCACTCTCATGGCCACCAGCCTTTACCTGCTGGGCTCAGGCAATCCTTCCACCTCAGCCTTCCAAGTAGCTGGAACCACAGGTGCGTGCTACCATGCCCAGCTAATTTTTTTATTTATTGTAGAGACGAGTTCTCACCAAGTTGCCCAGGTTGGTCTTGAACCTGTGGGTTCAGGCAATCTTCTTGCCTCCGCCTCCCAAAGTGCTGGGATTATAGGTGTAAGCCACTGCACCTGGCAATTTTGCCCTCTTCTTAATTGGTTTAGGTAGTATATAATTAAATCAGATGATTATATTAACAATCAGCCTGTCATAAACAAATTTGAGGATAAACATGGCTGCTTCTTGGCAAGTTAACGACTTAACTGGTAAAAGCGGAAGTCCTTGGGCTGCTAAGTGTAGCCTACCAGTCTTGAGAGGTCAGTATGCCTGGCCATTACTGAACCTGTTTACAGAAGAAATAGAAAGTGTCCAGGGTCCCTTATATGGCGTGCCTCCCATAATATAAACCAAAGTCTGTAAGAGTGAATGGGGGCTCTCCTCTGTCACCCCTTTAAAGTAGCAGAGAACTACTATTTATCATGGGAGGTACCTAATTTCTTTGTCATATTGGAGCAGAGAAAACAATTGAGAGAGCTAGTACTATAAATTTCAATTGTAAGAAATTAACTACTGAGCCATTTTTCTCATTTTCAAACAGAATTATTTAAGAAGTTACCAATACATTCAGCAGTTATTTAGAACTCTCTATCCCCATATTTCATTTTATTAAAGCATATGAAATCGTAAGCACTTACATACTAAATAGTTATGGCCCAATGATAGAAATTAATACTAAATAAATCTTTTTTGCTTTTTTGGAAGCAGGCTTAGGGCATGGAGTTACATAGTTTTTTGGGGTAAGAAGGGATGAGCTTCCAGAACCTTCACTTCCCTCCGCCCAGCCAGACCAAGCTCCCTTTTAATCTGCTTATTTGTGGAGTTTCCATGTAAGACTTTACTTCAAAAAGAAAAAAGCGTCTCAATTTTTAAAAAATCATTAACAAGAGAAAAGAATACTACTGTTGAAGTCCAGATAGAGTTGCCATATTTAGCAACAAAAAAAAAAATACAGGATGCCCATTTATTTTACCTGGCATTTATATGTGTTTCTTTTTCTGTTGTTTTTGAGTCAAAGTCTTAGACTGTTGCCCAGTCTGGAGTGCAGGGGCATGCTCACAGCCACCGCAGCCTCAGCCTGCAGGTCTCAGCTGATCCTTCCACCTCAGCCTTCCAAGTAGCTGGAACCACAGGTGTGCACCACCACATTTGGCTAATTTTTCTATTTATGGTAGAGACAAGGTCTCGCCAAGTTGCCCAGGCTGCTCTTGAATGTCTTGGCTCAGATAATCCTCTCACCTCTGCCCCCCAAAGTGCTGGGATTATAGGAGTGGGCCACCACACCCGACCATATTTGTTTATATTTCATCTGGCAATATTTATTTAGGCCAGAACCTCTTGGCCTAATGGAGAGAAAAAAGCTTAGAGGTTATCGGGGATAAAGTCATCTACAAGGTCTCATGGATAGTTCGTTGGTGGTAAGATACTGAAAAATATCCAACATTTTGGGGAAACCTGCCTTTGTAAGTAAAAGTGTAGTCACCTGTATCACCCTGTACAATCCTAAACCTGGACTATGGCTTCGGTTTGTTACTATATATTATAACTCAGTCTCCATAGCCAGTGAAAGTGGAATATTAAAATCCCTTGAAGACATCTCAGAAAATTCTCTATATTTTTAAGTTCACTCTGGCTTAGGCAGGCCATACTATAGAATATTATAGAGAGAACTTTTGGGAAGCACTGATATAATGGCTTTCTGGTCACTTGCCTTGGCCCTGGAAATTCTCATTCACTCAATTTCTTATTCATTCAACAAATATTACTGAGTGTCTCCTATGAAAAGTAGTCCAGCCAGGCAGTTAATTGCCTGTTTTTTCGTTTTAATTTTAATTTTAAAGATGTGGGGTACAATTCAGGGTTAGGTTTACAAATGTTCATTATGCAAGTATCCTTGTTGATGAGGTGTCCCCCTTCCTCCCCTGGCCATTTCTCTCAACTACCAATCTGTCCCCGCCTCCCCTGGCAGTTTCCCACTACTGCCAATCCCTTTCTTATAGTATTATGATAATTGTTCAAGGTCTGCTTATGAGTGAGAACATATGGTACACTGTTCTTTGTTTCTGTATTAGATCACTGAGTATGGTCAACTCTAAATCCATCCAAGTTGCTGCAAAGTCCATATGTTTGTCCTTCTTTATGGCTGCATAATATTCCATGGTGTATATGTACCACTTTTTTTTTTATCCAGTCCAGCTTCGATGGGCAGCATGGTTGGTTCCATGTTTTTGCTATCGTGAATAGAGCTGCAACACATGCGTGTGTGCAGGTATCTTTTTCGTAGAATGATTTGAGTTCCTCTGGGTATATTCCCAATAGGGTGATTGCTGGGTCATATGGAAGGTCAATTTCTAGTTCTTTCAGAAATCGCCATACTATCTTCCAAAGAGGTTTCACTAGTTTGCATTCCCACCAGCAGTGTAGAAGCGTTCTTTTTTCTCCGCATCCTCACCAGCATCTGTTAACAACTGCCTTTTTTTTTTTTTAATGACTTTGAGGTCTTAGACAAATGACCCCACCTCTCCATTTTTGTGTTAGCATTTATAAATGTGTGAACTAATAACAGCAGCAGCAGAAATCCTTCCAAGTCCTGACACAGTCACACCCATTGCTGCAGTCACAACTGTGAAGTCAGGCAAACACCAGAGGAGCAGAGTCTCCTGTCTTTTGGGAACAGATTGCCATGGATGGAATATCTGTGCATCTGTGTGTTCTCCCACCTCCTAAATTCCTATGTTGAAATCCCAGCCCTCAAGGTGATGGTATTTAGAGGTGGGAGCCTTTGGGCAGTGTGTAGGTTATGAGGGCTGAGCCCTCATGAATAGGATTAGTACCCTTATAAAAGAGGCCCCAGAGGGACCCTTGCCCCTTCTCCATCTTATGGTCCATCCACGCCCCAGAGAAACTCTTGCCCCTTCTCCATCTTATGGTCCATTCATGTGAAGCCCACAGAGAGAAGAGGGTCATCTGTGAGGAATGGGTCCTCAGCAGACACCTTGACCTTGACTTTTCCAGCCTCCAGAACTGTGAGAAATGTTCTGTGGTTGATAAGCCACCTGGTCTTTGGTACTTGGTAATATATAGCAGCCTGGACAATTTTCTCCAAAAATGCCAGGGTTTTAGTTCCTGTCATCACAGAAACATGGGCTTTTATTTTACAGATGGGCAAAGTGAGGCTTAGGTGGATTTAAGTGCCTTTCCAAGAGCTACTCGTAGGGTTTTCTCCCATGAGGTACAGCTTTGAAGTCAGAGAGATTTGCATCCCTGATGCAAGTCATGTGACCCTACAAAGGGTAATTTACTGTATTTCCTTCCATTGCTCATTTGTGAAATAATAATGTGAATAAAAATGAATAGTTATAATGTTAACAATACCCTGCATTGACTTAGCACACACCATATACCAGACACTGTCTTTAGTACTTTATGTATGTTAACTTATTTAATATATGAGGGGGACCCCAAAGAAACTGGAATTATCTTTTGAAGGGCAGTTTCCTTATAGTACAGACTTCCCCTGCTAGCTAAGTATTCTAGGAACCCATTGGCATCAGTGTATCGGCTAGCCTTGTTGTGAGAGGCTGCATTTGACTTCAGTGAATTTGTTTTGGAGATTCTTTCAGCGTGTTTACCCATTCAACGTGTTTACCCATTTTATCATGCATGGTGATGTACGAACACACCTGCCCACACCATGCTGAATGTTCAGCAGTTTTGACCAAAAACAGCATGACCCTTGTGTCCCGCCCCTCCCTGTTCACCTGATCTTGCCCCGAGTGACTTATTTTTATTTCCCTGGATGAAAAAAGCCCTCGAAGGGAAACATTTTGACAATATGGAAGCTGTGAAACAGAAATCGGCAGAAGTACTAAAAGGCATCCCCATTGACAAGTTCAAACACTGTTTTGAGCAGTGGAAAAAGCATCTCAATAGGTGTGTTACATCAAACAGAGAGGATTTTGAAGGTGACTGAAGTTTAAACATGTAAGAATACATTTTTTATAAATCTGGGTTTTTGGGGGTCCCCCCTCATACATAAAGAAATTGTTATCCAGTAAATTATAGTTGTAGTTGAAATTCTTATTCTGCTATGCTTCGTGTGCAGAATTCAGGTTTTAAATGTCTCTTTTAGCTGGGTGCGGTGGCTCACTCCTGTAATCCCAGCAATTTAGGACCCCGAGGTAGGAAAACCTCTTGAGGCCAGGAGTTCAAGACCAGCCTGGACAACATAGTGAGAACTCATCTCTACAAAAATTTAAAAATTAGCCGGGCGTGGTGACATATGCCTGTAGTTCCAGCTACTTGGGAGGCTGAGGTAGAAGGATCATGAAAACCCAGGAGGTTGAGGCTACAGTGCTACTGCCCTCCCAGCCTAGGCAATAGAGCGAGACTCCAACTCAAAAGAAAAAAAATAAGTTTCTTTTTGTCTACCACATTAAGGGATGGCATTCCTAGAATTATTAAAAACAATAGGTATTTGGCTAAGGTTCAGAGGTGATTGTACAGCCTTTTTTTTTTTTTTGAGTTAGAGTCTCACTCAGTCGCCCAGACTGGAGTGCAGTGGCACGCTCCCGGCCACCGCAGCCTCGAATTACAGGCGCACGCTACCACGCC
>CAUYQG010158743.1:0-21718 GCA_963574415.1 Tarsius wallacei | reverse complement strand
CTTTCGATGGGCAGCACAGTTGGTTCCAAGTTTTTGCTATTGTGAGTAGTGCTGCAATAAACATAAATGTGCAGGTATCTTTTTCATAGAGTAATATGAGTTCTCTAGGTATATTCCTGTAAGGGGATTGCGAGGTTGTATGGAATGTCGATTTTTAGATCTTTTAGGAATCGCCAAACTGTTTTCCACAAAGGTTGTATTAGTTTACACTCCACCAACAGTGTAGAAATGTTCCCTTTTCCCTGCATTCTCTCCAACATCTGTTGTTTTTTGAGTTATTAATGATGGCCATCCTGACTGGAGTTAAGTGATATCTCAGTGTAGTTTTAATTTGCATTCATTTGATGACTAGTGAGGCTGAGCATTTTTACAAAATATTTCAGTGAAGTATATGCTTAAATTTAGAGTGACCTGACAATTCTTCAAGATGTAATTTATAAAGTGGTAAATGAATACTAAGATTTGTAAGGGAAGAATAAAGTCTATTTAATCATATCCCCTTTTAATTTGTTTCTTTTTTACTATAGTTGTAGCCACATGCTGAGGTTTAAAATCTAAAGATTATCAAGCACTGACTAAAATCGTATATGCACTCAATGTACTAGGAAATAAACCATGACCACATGGTCACAGTTTTTCTAATCTAAGACTGTAACGATTCCTTGGTCCCCTGGGAATAGTATGCTATTCAAGAAAGCTTAGTCATAAATTTCCTTGTAAATACTAACCTAATATATAATATATACTCTATGCTTTAAAAAAAATAATAATGACTCTGTAATATTTAGTTTTTTTGTTTTGGGGGGGTTTTTTTTTTAGTTGGAGTCGGGAGTGCAGTGGCATACTTCCGGCCACCGCAGCCTGGACCTGCTGGGCTCCGGAGATCCTTCTGCCTAAGCCTTCCAAGCAGCCGAAACTACAGGCGTGCGCTACCACACCCTGCTAATTTTTGATTTGTTGTAGAGATGAGGTCTGGCCAAGTTGCCACAGGGTGGGTCGCGAACCCACGGGCTCAGGCAATCCACTCACCTCGGCCTCCCAAAGCGCTGGGATTACAGGCTGAACCACCAAGCCTGGCCAACATTTAGTACTAAATTCTTTTTTTTTTTTTTGAGTCGAAGTATCAATCTTTCAACCAGGCTGGAGTGCAGTTGCAGGCTCATGGGCACCGCAGCCTCAACCTGCAGGGCTCCGGTGATCTTTCCACCTCAGCCTTCCAAGTAACTGGAAACACAGGCGTGTGCCGCCATGCCCAGTTAGTTTTTTGATTTATTTGATTTATTTATTTATTTTGAGTTGGAGTCTTACTCCGTCGCCCAGTCTGGAGTACAGTGGCACGCTCCCAGCCACCACAGCCTCGACCTGCTGGGCTCCGGTGATCTTTCCACCTCAGCCTTCCAAGTAGCTGGAACTACAGGTGCGCGCTACCACGCCCGGCTAATTTTTTTTTTATTATTATTGTAGAGATGAGGTCTCGCCAAGTTGCCCAGGCAGGTCTCGAACCTACAGGCTCAGGCAATCCACTAGCCTCGGCTTCCCAAAGTGCTGGGATTACAGGCTGAGCCACTAAGCCCAGCCAGAATTTTTTTAAAGTAATAATCCATTCATGAATTATTTGTGGTTTTTAAAGTAAGTTTACAATACTTAATAATGGGATGAAGAGCTAAGTTTGTTGGGCATTGATGATGCAGAACCAAATAAGAGCCCAGTCCCTGCCTTTAGGGAACGCCCAGAGCATCAAAGGCGAGAGGGAAACATCTGCAAGGGGTGGTGACAAGTATCATGACAGAAGTCACAGAGGGACTGGTAATGGAGAGTGGGACCCTACCAGCCATCTGTAGATAAAAGTCATTCCTCCCCCACCTCCTCTGTAAGTCTTAGGTAGAGTCAACCAAAATGACTAGAGCTCAGCAAGGCTGAAGGTATAAAGATGAATTAAGCAAATCAAGGACTTGCCACCCAGTCAGAATAAAGACAATTTTAACAGAAGGATAATGATATTCCTGGAGGGATGTCCTACAGCAGGAATTTATCAGCAGTTCCATTACCCCAGGAATTTCTAGTGGACATTTACATGAACACAATGACCCTGGCTCTTTGTATCTCTTCCTTGCCCCTATCCCCACCCCATTCCCCCCATGCTCTGAGACCATGCCCACCAAGCAATCTTCTGCTAATTTAGTTTTCTGTGGAGGCTTGCTAGGGGGAGAAAATGTACCCAATTGGGGGAGCAAATGTTACAACCCAGTTGTCACTGGAAGGCAACAAAGTGGTCTGTTTCTTGCTTCTGGGACTCTATTATGAGGCCCCTTAGCACTGTGGTTCCCAACTTTGCTATATATTAGAGTCTACTGGGGAATTTTAAAAATTCCTGATGACCAAGTCACACCCTATACCTATTGGGCAGCCCGGGGGACTGGTGTGCTGAAGCTGGCTGTCACTTGGCTCTGGAGAACCTACTGTATGCATTTCATCCCAACTCTGCTTTCAGGGATGTCAACCATGGTGAAAGTTTTTACTCCATGAATACTGGCCATAAATCAGGGATTTTTTTTTTCTCTCTCTTTCTAAACAGCCAATTGCTAAACATTTACTAGCATACCACTGAAGCCAGGTATCAGTAATTTTTAAAGATCCCCAGGTGATTCCAATGTACAGTAAGTTTTAGGAACCACCTGTCTTAGTCTTAGCCTAACAGTACTCGGTATACTCTTAGAGAACTTGGTTTCACTTGCTAACTCTGAGAATAGTTATTTAAGGCTGCAGCTCTCTTGCTAATCTGGGACCACTGTCTTTCAGGACTTTCAGAGAGTGCGACTTTTATTCCATTTTGGAAGCTGAACTCGGTAACTTGGTGTTTTGGGGGGTGAATAGGTGGAAGTTTTGTGTATGTTTCATTGTTGCCTTTTTGATAAGTATCTTGTATTTGGTGACCAAGCTGGAAATAGATCCAAAGGACATTGCCTGTATAATATTATGAAATACCCCTCATTTTATTGCTATGTCCAATGAGTTATACTTTCATTTATTAAGGCTTAAGAAGTCAAAGTAATAAAGGGCACTTGCAAATGTTAAGCATAACGATTTTGTAATTTATTTTTAAACTTTTTAAAAATTAACTTTAAGATAAAATGTTCATCACTGATTCACCTGGGAAAAAGGAACATTTGGGGCATTGCCTGACTCACATGGTCAAGGACATGGGTCAGGGATAAGGTTTTGTCCTGGGGTTTGGAGCTAGGATGAATAGCCCACCCAGGAACTGAAAAATGGAAAGGAGTAAGATGAGGCTAAGGACCTCAGATACAGGCAAAGGAAACTCTCCTGGGGCTCACAGGCTGTGTTGTTGAGATGGGTGGAGGCTCAGCTGTGGGGGAAAAGGGCCTAGGTGGTACATGAACTTGCATTTGTCTGGGCTCACCCAGTCCTCAGCTTGTTCCCATGTCCCGTAACTACCTTAGTTGCTATTGACATTGACTTCTTGACTGATTCTTCCCCTGTATTGCTTGGCTTCTCCTTTTATGCCTTCCTGTAGTGGATTCTGGACATATCCTTTGCCCTATAGCACTACCAAATGCCTCCAAGATTTGCAGCCTTACTCACATACTCTCCTGTCAAGCCTCCAGCTTCACTTTGGCATTGACAGCTTTATGCCTGGTCACAAGGCTGATAGAGGGACTGAAAAGGCTCAGGAAAATGGATGAGGGGAAACGGGAGAAGTATCTTACAATTTACTAAGATTTAAGTATCACATCTCACCCCCTCAACCAACTCCCCGAACAGAAGAGCACTGGAAATGGAGGCACCAGGAAAAAATTGACAAGAAAACTGTGTGTAGAAGTGAGGAAGGAAACTACCTCTGTCCTGAGTGGCTACTTTGTGTCAGGCATTGTGCTAGATGTTTCCTATACTAATATGCAATCTTACTTAATTTTCTCAACATTACTTTCTACTTCAGATAGGCATTACTATCCCCACAGATGAGGAAACGGAAGCTCAAAAATGTCAAGTGTCCAAGGTCACACAACTAGAAAGTTTTTTACAGCATCACGTGTTTCAAATAAATGTTGCAGACATTGAGTTTCTCAGAGAAGTGAGAGGTCCAGAGGGATTGGCATCAGAGAAAGGCTTCATGGGACATCTGAGGCATCAAGACCAGAGCCTGGAAAAGTGAGTAGAACTTGGGTGGAAAAAGAGGTAGAAAGATAAGCCAGGCCTGCAAGGAGGAGTCAGAGCATGGAGGGAGTATGACCCAAGAGGGGCATACATGCTGGAAGGTCAGAGGTGGAAGGTCCTACCTTCCTACTGCTGAGTTTTGGGTAAAAATGTTTAAAAGGTATTCTGTTAGCTGGGTATAGTGGCGCATGCCTGTAGACCGAGCTAATCAGATGCTGAGGCAGAAGGACTGTTTGAGCCCAGGAGTTCAAGGTTATAGTGAGCTACAGTGGCACCACTGCACTCCAGCTTGGGAACAGAGCAAATACCCTGTCTCTCTAAAATAAAATAAAATAAAATAAAGGTATCATGCACCCCAGTGAGAGAGGTCCTGCCAGGCTTGAAAGGGCAAGAGTTTTCTGCCTGTATTTCTCTGTACTCTGTTACTCCATATCATCACTCCCTCAGCCATTCCTTCCAGCTGCTGCGTATAGTGGGAAGAATAGGTACTGTGGAGTCAGCCAGTCCCAGCTTTGTCACTCACTAGCTGTGCGAGGCTTAATAAGTTACCTTGCCTTCCATATCTGTTTCTTCATTTGGAAAATGGGACGTGTTGATGATGTATCACATGAGATAACATGTGTTGAACACCCAGCACTGTTGAATGTGGAGTTGCTCTTTTTGTAGTCCTTTAATCTCCCTGGGCCTGGCCCAAGTTCTGCAAAGTCTCTGCAGACAACTCATGGGGCGAGCCAGTTCTTGGAAGAAAGGGAAGATCACCTCCCACTTCCTGCACATTATATTCCTGCTTATGCATTCTGATGTCCTGCTTGCTTTTTTAGGCTCTAAGTGCTATCCTGCTGACTCACTTCCGACTTCTCGTTCATCATGTTCAGCTCCTGAAAATGGAACAGAATGGAAAAGGCCGGAAATTGTACAGTCTGGTGATGTGTTTAAGGGGACAGCCACTCCACGTGGATGGAATGCTGGGGGCATGAACTGAGCCGTGCCCAAAATGTATTTCTCATCTGACACTTGGGACATTTTGCCTTGGATTGTAATACCTGTACTAATAATAACCATCCCACTTACGGCCGCTGATGAGAAGCCGGCAAGCCCTGGGCTATGAGCTTTCCATGGATTGTCTCTTTGAATCATCACAACTGCAGGAGTCAGGGATCCTCTTGATGTTATAGACAAGGGAATGCACGCTAATGTAGGTTAGGGAACTTGCCTAGGGTCACATAGCTAGTAAAGGGCTGATGAAAGATTCAAACCCAAGATCTAGATCTATGCTGTCTAATATGGCACCCACTAACCACATGTGGCTAATGAGCACTTGAAATGTGGCTAGTGTGATCAAGGAAATGGAACTTTTAGTTCATTGAGATATGCTATATATAAATGTAAAATATACACCAGATTTCAAAGAACTTAGTATCAAAATATATATAATATCCTTTAAAATTTGATTATATATGAAAGTGACAATATTTTGTATATATTTGGTTAAATAAATCATATTAAAATAATTGTTTCCGCGTGCGCCTGTAGTTCCAGCTACTTGGAAGGCTGAGGCGGAAGGATCACCGGAGTCCAGCAGGTCGAGGCTGTAGTGGCCGGGAGCATGCCACTGCACTCCAGTCTGGGTGACGGAGTGAGACTCCAACTCAAAAAGAAAAATGAATAAATAAAATAAAATAAAATAAAATAATTGTTTCCTTTAACTTTTTCATATGACTTCTAAAACACTTAGCATTTCATATGTGGCTTTTGTATTTCTCTAGGTCAGCACTGCTCTAAACTATGAACGTTAAATTGTCCCTAGACCAATCGTTTCTCAATATTTTTGACAAAGTTTTTTAGCACAATTCCTCAATTTGTGTATTTTATTTATTTATAAATTATATACATGTACATGGCTTTATATTATTATGCACATTATAAAACACTGACAACATGGATATTTTAGAAAGGTGAAATAAAATAAATAGAAAAATAAGTTGTATTAATTTTTTCCAGGTGTCTAATGGGTCACTGTGCACCCTCTGGAGTGTGCACACACCATTTTGGAAATTCCAGCTCCAGACAGACTTAGAGCTCCTTGGGACAGAGACTTTAATACAGACAGTCTCTGATTTATGATGGTTTGACTTAAGGTATCTCAACTTTATGATGGAGTGAAAGTGATACACATTCAGTAGAAACTATACTTCGAGTACTCCTACAATCAGTACAGTATTCAATAAATTACACGAGATATTCAACACTTTATTATAAAATAAATTTTGTGTTAGATGATTCTGTCCAACTGTAGGCTATGTAAGTGTTCAGAACAAATTAAGATAGGCTGAGCTATGATGTTTGGTAGGTTAAGTGTATATTCAACTTACAATGGGTTTGTTGGGACATAAACCCAGCATGAGTCAAGGAGCATCTGCGCACTCATCTCCCTGGCCCATAGTTGAAGCTATCACAATGGCTAGATATCATTGGTGCTCAATAAATGCTTGTGGAAGGAGTAAATAATTTTTTTTGAGTCAGGATCTCACTCTGTCACCCAGACTGGAATACACTGGCACAGTCACAACTCACCATAACCTCAGCCTTCTGGGCTCAGGCGATCCTTTTGCCTTAGCCTCCTGGGTAACTGGAACTACAGGAACATGCCACCATGCCTGGCCAATTTATTTTTATTTTTTTGTAGAGATAAGGCCTCACTATGTTGCCCAGACTGACCTTGAACTCCTGGACACAAATGATCCTCTGGCCTTGGCCTCCCAAAGTTGCTGGGATTACAGACATGAGCCACTGCGATTGGCCTGGAATAAGTAATTTTTAATGTGCAATCATCTTCTGATGGATTTGATTAATTTATTTCACAAGTATTGAGTCCTTTCTATGTGCTAGTACTATACTAAGTGCTGAAAAATAAATGTTTAAGAAGATTAAGCCCCTTTCCTCTAGCCAATGATTCTTAAACTTTAGTGTGTGTAAGAATCACCTGGAGGGCTTGTTAAACAGATTCCTGCTCCCCCCAACCCAATTCTGATTCAGTAGGTCTGGGGTGGAACCAGAAAATTTCCATGTCTAAGAAGCTCCTAGGAAACTACACTTTAGAGGCAACTGAAGTGCACTGGAAAATTGGAAAGGCATTCCCAATATTATGGAATTCTGTTCATAATGAACAGAATTAACATATATTGAACTTTTGCTATTTGCCAAGCACTTTTAAATGTATTACCTCATTTAATCCTCATATCAACCTGATGAGTCACATATTATTATTTCACTTGAGGCAACTGAGACTGAGAAAGTTTAGTTGTCTAAGTTATAGAGTTAGTAAGTAGCAGAGCTTGGGTTTGTACCCTCTTCTACTATACTCAGTATCTCATGCAAATCTGTAGTATCTTCTTTTTAAGGTACTGTCTTAGGAATTGGGCACACAACATTGATGAGACAGACAGGCTCTCTGTCCTGGTCAAACTCAACAAGCAAGTAAAATATAGAGCTGTCAGTTCTATGACGGAGGCAGTACCATGGAGATCTATAACAGAAAGACATATTCTAGAACAGGGTTAGTGAGAGCTTTCCAGAAAAAGAAGTGAAATTTACATGAAGACCTGAAGGATGAATTAGAGGAGTGGAGAGTGGGTGGGAAGTGTTTTGGGTGGAAGACATGCATGAAGTCTTGGATGCAATAAAGCATTCAAGGAACTTAAAAAAGTTCAGAATGTCTGAAGGGTAGAGAGTGGAGGTGAGAGATAAGACTCTTGAGGTAGGCAGGAACCTGAACATCCCAGGCTATTTAGGCTTACTGAATTTATTCGAGGGTAGTGGCATGGTCAGACTTGGGTTTTTAAAAGTTTTCTGTGCCCTCAATGGAGGATATGTTAAAGGAGAGCTAGCCTGTAAGCAGGTAAATGATGCTAGTGGTATAAATTTGGGTAATACTGTGGTGCCTGGAGAGAAGTGGGGGATAGAAGGCGTTTAAAAGTGCTTAAGAGTGATGATGGATTGGAAGGGGAGGAGTGGACAATACAAAGGAAGGAAATCAAAGATGATCTCCAAGTTTCTGAGTACAGTAGTTTCTGTAGGAATAAGGTTCTGTAAGCGTATTATTTTACATTTTAAGAGAAGAGCAAATTCAGATGAGTGAATTCATGTGAAAGAAAGATTTTTTTTTAATTTAATTTTTAAAAGAGAGACGGGGTCTCACTATGCTGCTCAGGCTGGAATGTAATGACTATTCACATGTGCGATCCCCTGGGCTCAAGCTACACCCGCCACAGCATCCGGAGTAGCTGAGACTACAGGCATGCGCCAATGCACAACGGTCAAAGATATTTTAGTAAACTTTCAGTGACCAGAACTTACTTGGTTAGAAAATATAGGAGAAAATCACTATTTTTGTGGTTAAGTTTACTTTTTTGTTCTAATTTGCATCAACAGCTTTGTTGATAGTGGAGTTTTGAATGCTTGAGATAACTCCTCTTTTGGCAAGATCAGGATTAACCATGGAGGACCAGTCATAGGTTGTCAGTCTACTGAGTTTCTTCTATGACTTTCTTCTTGTTGAGTAGCCTTGGACCTTGAGCTTCTGAAGCTCGACATTCCTTTTTGCTCCTCCTATTTTCCCACACTCTATGCCTTAAATGGGGTATTAGATGGCTAGGATCAATGGACCAGCGATGACTTGGACTCCACCTTCTTCGTCTCAGTCCCGCCCACTTTTAAGACCCCACCCATTTTACTTGTCCCCGCCCCTTGAAGAGGTCGTCTCCCATATGACAGCAAATTCTCCACAATCCTGCCCTGTAGGAGATCTAAAGGGCGGGACCTAGATCAATATTTTTTTCCATTTGCCAAATCAAATGTCTATCTACCCCCAGTTCCATCCCACTTCATCTTCAACCCAAGGATTGGTTGCTCTATTCTTTGTCCTCGGCTCATGATTGGTTCTTTCATTCCGCCCCTCTCTTCCAGTTTTTGCAGGCGGGATTAGTACGCAGCTTCCTGCTCCTGCCAAAAAAATAAAAAAAATAAAAGAAGAAAAAGAAAAGAGGAGAGAGGCGAAAGAAAAATGTCACGAAGATCTTTGGATTTTAATTGGCTCTCAAGCTTGTCGGTCAGGCTAAATTCTGTCTTTTGATTGGTCTTTCTATCTGCCCATCCTGGTTCGGGGGCGGGATTTCCCCAGGAGACCCACACCTTGTTGCCACTGGCCGAACAGTGCGCCTGTCTGAAGCTCCCGGCCCAGGATTGGAGGCGGATGCAGACAGGTGGGCGTGGATTGGCTAGGGCAGCCGGTCAGTGCGAGGCGGGGGCGGGGCCTCGGCGGCTGGTTGCGCGTGTCCGCCGCTGGCTCCGCTCTATCCGGCTTTGCTAGGGGAGGTGAGTCCGGCCGCGGCGGCACCGGCGGCTGAGGAGGCGGCGGCTGAGGAGAAAGCGGCGGCGGCGGCTAAAGAGAAAGCGGCCGCAGGGACGGAAGCCGGGTGGGGGGGAGGGGGGGAGACGGAGCAGCCTTGAGCCCTGCGGGGGCCGTCGCGCGGGGGGACCCACCCGCTCTCCCCCCCAACCCTCCTCAGCAGAAGCAGCCGGCGGCGGCGGGGGCAGGAGTCAGCCCGCTTCCGACCGTACCCCGCCCGCCTCCCGGGGCTCCTATTCTTTGGCCCCGGGACCTTAACCTTCTCCCGGGGCGGTTCCCTCTGCCTGGGCGTCCGAGTGCTGCCCACCTCTCTTTCATTCCTCCCTGCACCTCCTTACCTTCACTTTTGCCCCGGTTTTCTTTCTCCTTTCTGTCCTGCCTGTCGCCTCCTCTCCTCACCCAGCCTCCTTCCCTGGCTCATTCTGCCCAGGAAAGTTTAGTACCCCCCCCCCCCACGCCCCCCATTAGGTCAGCCTGACTACGAGTAGGGGGAGATGTAGGAAGGCCTGAGAGTTCGAGGGGGGGGGAAGCTGGAAGCTGGTTTCCCTGAAAATTTCCCCCGGTCTTTCAAATTCAGGGTGGTTGGAATTTTTAAAAATTGTGTTTTTGAGGAGGTGGTAGGTGTTTAGAAAAGGATGTGGGAATGGAAGGGGTAGATGAGTCAACCCTCTTACAAGATTCCAAGGGTGGTGTGTTACCTGATCCTTTTCGTGTGTGGAGTTCAGGGGGTCGGGAGGTTTGGCCTTTATTCCCACATTCAAAGTTGGAACCTCCCCCAAATTAAGAATGGAGTTTTAGTACCCACTTGTGGCAGGAATCCTGGGGGGAAGGGGTCCTTTTTTCCTTTTTCTTTTCTTTTTTTTTCTTTTTCTTTTTTTTTTTTTTTTTTTTGGCAACCCACACCCTTCCACACACGCTCACCCCCAAATTAAACACCAAGATCCTCTAACTTGTTTGGATTGACTGATGAAGACATAAAGCCAGTTAACGCTCTATGTTTCTTGAGGTGGAGTGAGTGGTTTTTCTTCATTTTTAAATGGCCAAATGACAGCTTGACCCAGTTTGCTTTCCAATCAAAGGGCATTTTTTTGAATGTCTCTTTGTGGCGCAAGAGCCAACGCAAAAATGATGGCGGCTTACAATGGCGGTACATCTGCAGCAGCAGCAGGTCACCACCACCACCATCATCACCACCTTCCACACCTCCCTCCTCCTCACCTTCACCACCACCACCACCCTCAACACCATCTTCATCCGGGGTCGGCTGCTGCTGTACACCCCGTACAGCAACATACCTCTTCGGCAGCTGCGGCAGCCGCAGCCGCGGCGGCAGCCGCAGCCATGTTAAACCCTGGGCAACAACAGCCATATTTCCCATCACCGGCACCGGGTCAGGCTCCTGGACCAGCTGCAGCAGCCCCAGCTCAGGTACAGGCTGCCGCAGCTGCTACAGTTAAGGCGCACCATCATCAGCACTCGCATCATCCACAACAGCAGCTGGATATTGAGCCGGATAGACCGATTGGATATGGAGCCTTTGGTGTTGTCTGGTGAGTATCAGAAGAAGACACAATTTATGGTTTCTCCTCACGGTTGTGATTGGGTGAGTCACCCCCTCACGGTTTTTTCCATGTTGACCAAAGTGGAGCAGGCTTCTCAACTCAGCTGTAGGAAGCCACCCTCACTTCTGTGGCGAAGAGGCCTAATGCGTTGGCTGTCTAGGCCTGTGGCAGGTCTTGGTGGAGCACCTTCTTATGGGTAATACACATAAGTTTGCTGTCTGCCAAACTTTCTTGTTCAGAACCTAAGCAAGCCACTGAATGTAGGGTCAATAGATGAATGTATGAAATACTCCTCAAAGACCTTGGTCATCTCTCATTTATTTGATTTAGTTTGGATCAGTTTTCTAATTGCATTAAATGTCAACGACTGACCCAACCTCAGTTCCTTTAAAATAGTCTTGTCATTGGGATATACTTTGCCAAATGACTTTACTATCCTTTTTGTGTTTTCACTCCTTATTTTGTGGTCTTGATCCCCAGAAGAAGGGTAGGTTCATAATTGAACCAGCTAAGATCATTGCTTGAGTGGTTTATTTTAAACCATAATGCTACAGTTGGGAAGTACGTAGCTTTAGCCTTTTGATAAAAATGCTTTAAATATAGCATCACACATGAGTACCACAAATGAGGTTAGTAGACTAGCTATGCAGTGGCCCACATTCAGTGTAATGTTTTACTGTCATTTAGTGCCTCTTAAGTTGCTGTTATTCCTTGGTCATTTGCTGTAGTAGGAAGTATACATTTAAAACAAATGAAACTACTTTATCTTTGCTAGTGCTAGGATATTTTTAAAAGTCTAAGGGCTTATTGAATGTAACATTTTGATCTATTTGCACTTCTCAGAAAGATTAGTAGTTTATAATAAAATATATTCCAATCAAGACTAAAATGATCTAGTTTTCTTTTTTTGTCAAAGATTAAGGATTCTGGTTATAGAATTGGTATTTTCAGTGTATTCAGAAATAGATTCTTGTTAATGTCTAGAAGAGCCCCCACTACCACAGGAAAATGAACTCTTTGGAACTAGCCTGGTAAATACCTCCTTTCGTCATTCTTTTTGAGGCTAAAATTGATATGAGCATTTTTGCATTATAACTGGCCATCTTTATTTATATTTCAGATTTTATAATCTAGGCTACTAAGTGATCTGATTGTTTAAAAAAAAAACAGTTCAGTGTTTTTTCTCAGCTAGCCTCCAAGGAGGTTGCTGCTGCAGCAGCAGTGGTCCCTTCTCCAAGGCGTGTGGGACTCCAGGTGGGAAAGAGTATAGCTGGAAATGGTGCCTCTCAGTCACTCTGCTCAGGGACTTGCCTGTTCCTGCTTTTCTGTCTTCCCTTACACACCCTGTCCTCAGAGATTTCACCATGAGCTTCCAATCCTTACCTAACCTTTGAGGCTTTTTAGGGGTGAGGTTGGGGATAGGAGATAAAGCAGACAGGAAAGAGATTTCTTGCTTTAAATTTTGTCATTGATTTACTAACTTTTAGAATTAGTATGGATTTTCTTAGATCTGGAAGCTTGCTTTTTAGTGCTTAGGGTACAATGTTAAGAACTAGGGATACTGAAAGGGAAATGGGTTGGAGCATTTTTGAATATATTCTAAAGGCGTTATTTACTTATATTTCCATCAGAAGGTGATGTGACTTATAAAAGTTTTGACTTGAAGTTGGTGGTAAGGGAAAATACTTTTTTTTTTTTTTAAAAAGGGGTGGCGGTAGAGAACTGGAATGTGGAACATCTCACCCAGCAAACATTCTGCTAGTGGGTACTATGAATCGCTGATATCTGAAAATCCAAGTGAATTTGCTTTGAATCCGTCCTATGGTTCTTTCATTGGTTAACCCCTCTGCCATCTATGGAGCTTGTTACATATTATACTTGCAGTACTCCTCTGTATACCATCTGATTTCAGGTTTGCCTTGTCTCACTGACTACATTTGTAAGCCCCTTGAGGGTAAGGACTGTCTACTTTAGTACTAGCACAGTGCTTTGGCGTCTTTACTACTTGGCTAATTGATTTCCTAGTCAGGTCCTTCTTTGTTTTGGTTTAAACAACTCAAATGTATTCCTTACAGTTCTGGAGGCTAGAAATCCAAGATCAAGGTGCAAGTTTGGTTTCTTCTGAGGCCTCTCTCCTTGGTTTGTTAGATGGTCACCTTGCTGTGTCTTCACATGGTTCATTTCTTTTTTTAATTAAAAAAAAGTTTTTCTAATTAGCTGAAGTGTTTTTATCAGCTGTTACGGGTGAACTATAATTTGGTGTGAAAAAAATGGAAGGGCTCTGGTGTGTGTTTTAGTATACAAATGGTTTTCTGTTTTTGTATTTACATATTGATGACTTGCTGTCTCAATTGCTTATTATATTTGAAATTCAACTGCTATATGACCTAAGTAAGATTGTTGAAACTAGAGATTTGAAAATCAAACCACAATGAATTGCATTGGTTTTCTGAAATTCAAGCTAAAGGTTTTTTGTTTTTTGTTTTTTGTTTTACTTTTTAACTAACTGAAACAGAATTTGACCTTTTAATATGTAAATAATCTTAATGGATCTGAAACAACTATTTCCTAAAATGATTAAAATGGAACATAGAAATATTCTTTCAATGATGCATCATTTGATTCAATACCGTATAACTACCTGGGTATTATAGGATTCACTTAGATTCAAACATATATTCAGTTAATGCATTTTGCAAGTATTCTTCTGGATTAGTACATTACAAGGAACTATATCTGCCCCCATTTCTTTTTCTGGACATGTACCCAGTTGTACTAACTGATGGCTAAAAAGCGGCTTGTAATTTTGAGAGATTGTTGTTCCTCTGTGTAGACATGGAGAGGTATTTGTAGAAGTGATGCAGCATTTTACCAGATTTATCACTGAACAATTTAGTTTACCTGACTTGATTTATTTTCCTGCTGAATTTAACTAGTGGAATAACTTATCAGTATTGGACAGTTGTGTAAAAGTAGTGAATTACCCTTTAGCTTGCTGGTAAAGATGGTGCTTTGACAGTTCAATTAAAGTTTCATTAACAACTGTTTGCTGTATTTTTTCTCAAAGTAAGGGTTCCATTTTTACCTGGTAATGTGATTGTGGGGTAGCCTGAGATACATTTGTTGCCACTGATAGAATGTTGTTCATGAATTATCAAAGTATCATATATAATTTGACGTTTATCAGATGTCATGGCTTCCAAACCCACGCGGACATTTTCATAATGCAAAAACAAAACATAAAACTACCCACAAACAATAACCTCTGTCGTTTGGTGAGGGTAATATAAATCTACCTATTTGTCTGCAGTTCACGTTTGCCAGAGGAAAATGCTTTAAAGGTGTGACAACTTTGGGACAAAGAGCTTCAGAGGCTCATGAAGTATATCATTTTGAGAGTTGGAAGAAGTTGACCACATGAGAATGGTTTGAGGACCCTACATCCAGGCAGTTTTTTTTTTTTTACATTGGCAACCTAAAATATCAAAGATTGAATTAATGGCACATACTGCCACCTTGATAAAAGTGAGTCTGGGAAAAGCTTCTACTTTATAAAATTAGTGATTTGGGTTTTACTTGTCTGATTAATTAAGAGATCAAAGATCTTGGAGTTCATTTGGTCTGTTTCTTTTGTACTCTAAATAAAGTTGGAGGGCTTTGAATTTTATTATTCAGATGCCTTCAGCAAGATACTTTTATCTTTCAAAACTTAAGCATCACTCCTGTGATGCTTTGTTATTTACTGGCTCTGTTATCTTGGTAAATTATTTGACCTCTCTGTTTCTCATCTATAAAATGGGGATAATAATAGTACTTATCTCAGGATTGATGTGAGGATTAAATGAGGTAATTCTTATAAACCAATGAGCACGCTGTCTCGCACACAGTAAGCATCAATAAATGTTAGCTGCTTTTATTGTAGTTATTGTTGATAGGAAAATCAAGCTGTTGTGTTAATGAGCTAGGAAGTATCTTCCTACATTGTCAGATTTATCAGTTGAAATCAACATACAGACGATTTTTGGAGGCATGACTTCAATACCATAGTGTGCCCCCTCATTTGTACTATATACCAATATTATATTAAAAAGGTTGAATTTACGGCCAAGGGGAAAATATTCTGTCCTGTTCTCTCAATTAATGAAAAACAAACATATTAAATGTATGCATATTTATGGATTTGGTAGGAATTCTAGTCAGATCATCTGTACTGTATTATTTTATTTTATTTTTTTAGTCGGGGTCTCTATCACCCAGACTGTAGTGCAGTGGCATTATCATGGCCCACTGCAGCCTCAAACTCCTGGGTTCAAGCAGTCCTCTCACCTCGGCCTCCCAAATAGCTGGGACTACAGGTGTGCACCATCACTCCCGGCTAATTAAAAAATTTTTTTTTGTAGAGACGAGGTCAGGTATTGCTAGTCTAGAACTCCTGGGCTTAAGCAATCCTGCCACCTCTACCTCCCAAACTGTTGGGATTACAGGTGTGAGCCCCACCATGCCTGGCCCTGCACTGCTTTAGAAGTATTAGGAATTTATGTGTTGCGCTGGGAGGGAAATTATTTTTTCTTTTCAGAATGTATCAAATGAAAGACATCCTTACTTCAAAGTTAAGCTTTAGTGGAAATTCACTTTACTTGTGTTTGGGTGAAAAAGTGTGAATTGCTAAAGAAAATTTCAGAAAGGTGGAGGATTTAACAAAAACTTACTCATTGTAAACCCTTATGCATGGTGGAGATTGTTTATCTTGCTCATCTTATGAAAATTAGAGGCATCTTTTTTCTTATGTTTTCTCTGGTCCTCTTACTCCACAAATAGCAAACTATAATTTGGAAAAATAGAGAATGCTTTTGGGATGTTTTGGGGGAAAATCCTGGAGTAAGTTGCATCAGAAAGAATAGTATACTAAAGTGTATTTTATTATTAACTGTGTTTTACAGGTTAAGAATCTGTAGTATTGAGAAGTTTCTCCACTATCAGCCAAGATTAACAGCCACAGCTGGATTCTTTGGGGGGTCTGCTTTGTGAAAAGAGCTTTGAAGAAGCAGAGCCTGCACCATAAAAAGGAAACGGTTGCTCTTCTAGACATAACAAAGCATCCGTGTGAAAGTAGAAATGTGGAAATCTATGTTGTTAATTTTAACTACAAATGAATTTTTAGAAATAGCAGGTTCGTGATTATAAAGTAGAGAAAGCAAAGGGAGTTAGAAAATAAAAGTAACACAGTCTCATGATATTGACTCGTTTCTTGGTGATTGAAACTCCATAGCCTAGTACTATTGAAAGTTATTTTGTGCTTAGGCCTGATGACAAGATTATCCAAATTATATTTAAAAATAAGATGAAATAAACCACAGCACAACAAAAGAAATTTGTTTATTCTTGAGGAAAAATTTCACATTATGCTATTGAATATCAGCTTAGGAAAAAAAGACTTTTTTTTTTTAATTAGAAAAAGACATTTCAGAAACATTGCCTTTTCAAACAAGCTAAAACAATATTCCTCAAAATTAAATGCTATGTTTTTAACTATCAGTTAGTACCAGTGGGCATGTGTCCTGAAAGAAATGGAGACGGATAATAGTTCCTTTTCACAAGCTATACCAGAAGAATATTTGTAAAATGAATTAACTGAATTATGTTTGAATCTAAATTCTGGGTTTATACTCTCAAAGCTTAGGCAGCTGTAGAAATGTTCCTTGATATTAAAAAGTTCTCTAATGGGGTATTGGAATGTTTCATTATCTTTCACAACTTGGAGTGTCAGAGTTTTTCCTGACTTCTATATTGTATAATTGAGTGGCTATTTTTGGTGGTTTTTATTAGATTTGTTGATGTACTAGCAATTCAATAATCAACTGTTCATATACCGTATGTTTCCTTAATATGCAGATTTGGTTTCTTTGGTTGAAATTGTCAAGGCCAAAGAAACTTTTTCATTTGTCATCCAAACAATAAATGGAAAGAAGCTGTTGGGTAGAGACGCTCTTTCATTCTAAGGTTATATTTGGGTCCCTGTGTATCCATGATACTCCTGTGGATTAGTTGTTGGTTGGGTCATTCATCTAATACAGATCAACAATGACTTCCTAACTAAAATAGCTTGCCAGTTTGATCCTGTTGTTGCTTGGGGGTAACACAGAGACTGCCTGAGGCAACATTTGTAACACTGTCAATGAGCATGTGACAAGTAATGATAGACCTAGTCAGTAGTTCTAAGGTACCTAGCCAGAAACTTTAGAAAAAATTCTGGCACTCAGGCATTATGAAAAAATGATTTCTAAGGGAATTATGCTGAGATTGAACTTTAACAATTAGTTTTAATAGTATGAGTAGAGGGAATGTGTACATGGATGTCTGGCATTGATGATGGTTGGTGCTCTTTACCTAAACTCGGTTTTGTATCTGTGTTTTGAGTTAGTTTGGCCAATTGAATTATACTATCATACAGTGAAAGCTTTTGGCACTTTTGGAATACACTATTCTGTGTATTTTTATTGTCAACCTGCTATGGGCCAGCACTTTTGTAGGCACAAAATGAGGATATTTAATTCTGTAAATACTTTTGCAAACCTTCCACAGCTTTTGCAGTTATCTCTATTGTGCTTGGTATTGAGTTATAGGGATGTTTAAATCACGGTCTTGCTTTGAAGGAGTTTATAGTCATGTTAACAGTATGAAAAATGACACATCCCTACTCTCAGGGAGTCCACAGCCTTGTTGAAGAGTTGAAACTAAATTTGAAACTATTAAGTAAGAACTTAAGGGTGTATTATTTTCACTTGTTCGCACAATACTCATTTATTGTGTGTTGCCTGTTTGCCAGGCAGAGGGCTGGATGGTAGGGATTAAAGGTGATTATGACCTAGTGGGGGAAATAGATTTGTAAATGGTTAATTATAATTGTCATAAATGCAGCAGTCCCTGGACATTATGAGAGCATACAGGAGGAATTTTTATGGACTGTATGAATGCTTCCCAGAATAGGTAATGGTTTAACTGAATTTTAAGCAGGAGTTATCCACTGGGGAAGGACATTCTGTGTGGGTGAACGGGCCCATATGTAGGGGACCACAGAGTTGGAGTTGCTGGAATTGCAGTGCAGGGGATGGTAGGATTTAGCTAGAGCTAGATCATGAAGAGGTTGGAATGTCATGCTAAGAAGTTGAGGCACTATTGATATGGGGGCAGCAAAAAACATCTTACTCTTTTAATAAATAAAGCACATATATACAAATGGCACATACACAGTTATACAGCATTTCTGTACATTAAAATTTCATGAGTGGAATGATTAGGAAGAAAAAAATCTAAAAAGACTCCTGGGGTGGGGGCAATAATGAAAAAAGGTTTCAACCCTGCTAATGGCAACCATTGAAATTTTTTAAGTAAAAGAGTGACTTGGTCAGATTTTTTTTTTTTATATGTAAAATAGAAGAGATAGCTGAGATCTTTGAGTCTTAGGGAGTGTTCTTAGTTGTAGGTGGATGTTACTGGGAGTACAACTAGAGGGCAGTCAGGAAAATATGTTCACAGTGATTGACAACCTAAGTATGGTAGAAGATTGTTAGGAAAATGGGAGTGGTCTTTGGTGCAGATAAAACATTTAAAAAAATTAAGGTGGAGAAAGACCATTGCATTTAGCAAGTAGAATGCATTTAGCATTTGAGAGAATGATAGTGTTTGATTTCTCCTCTAATATATACACGTTTTATTCTAAAGAATGTCTTAACCAGACATGGTGGCTCATGCTTGTAATCCCAGCGCTTTGGGAGGAAGAGGTGAGAGAATTGCCTAAGTCCAGGAGTTTGAGACCAGCCTGGGCAACTTGTCTCTACAAAAAAAAAAAAAAAAAAAAGCCAGGCATGGTGGTGTACACCTGTAGTTCCAGCTACTTGAAAGGCTGAGGTGGAAGGATCGCCTGAGCCCAGCAGGTCAAGACTGCAGTAGTTGTGATTATGCCACTGCACTCCAGCCAGGGTGACAGAGTGAGACTCCGACTCAAAAAAAAAAAAAAAAAAAAGAATGTCTTAAGTAATAGCAGCACTTTCTATTATTACTATTTTAAAATTATTAATGCAATTATTCTAAATCTTGAGTTTTCATTACTAGTTAAATAAACGAATAAACCAGAGAACCTGATGTTTATCATGTTCGGGTGCCATTTCCTTGGGAGGAATTTTTTTTTTTTAATGATAGGATAAATTAAACTTGTTAGGAGACAAAGTTTTGTCCCAGTCTTGCTGCCAATAATCGTATGACTTGGGTAAAGTTACTTAAACTTTCTGTACCTTGGCTTCTTCAGTTATAAAATCCTGTGTTTCCTATGATTCGTTCTAAAACTGCATTATTATTTGTAAGGCATAGTGGCATTATTTTTGGACGAGAGTGTGCTAGTGACCACAACTTTCTTTCTTTAGGGCTACAGATGTTGAGTAGGTTCTAAAATTGTGTAAAGGAAGAATTAGATAAATGTCACTCTGTTTATAGAGTTTTCAAATTTGGGATCAGATTTTAAATGTACGGTTTATTCAAGAGACTTGTTTTCTCCTGCTACTGACTTATGAGAATTTATACATGTTGTAGTTAGGTGTGGAGGAGAGCCTGCCTATGTGCAATCAATTTCTTCCTACATGTCAATTTGATACTACTATTTTCCTGATAGTACTTTACCTTTTTAGTGTCTTAGACATGCTTGCTTACTTTCTTAAATATTTTGAGTGGCCAGGTGCAGTGGCTCAGCCTGTGATCCCAGCACTTTGGGAGGCCAAGGTGAGAGGATTGCCTGAGTCCAGGAGTTTGAGACCAGCCTGGGCAACATGGCGAGACTTTGTCTCTACAATAAATCAAGAAATTAGCCAGGCATGGTGGTACATACTGTAGTCCCAGCTACTTGGAAGGCTGAGGTGAAGGATCACGGCCTGTAATCCCAGCACTTTGCGAGGGTGAGGTGGGAGGATCGCTTGAGCCCGGGAGTTTAAGGCCAGCTTAGGCAATGTAGCGAGACCTTGTTTCTACAAAAATCAAAAAATTAACTGGGCATGTTGGCATATGCCTGTAGTCTCAGCAACTTAGAAGGCTGAGGAAGGTGATCTCTTCAACCCGGAAGGTAGAGGCTTCATTTAGCTTTGATTGTGCCAGTACACTTCAGTCTGGGAGATAGAGTGAGACCCCGACTCAAAAATAAGTAAAAAAAAAAAAAAGTAAAAAGAAACAGGTGAAATTAATTTTAGTAATACATTATACTTAACTCACTATATCCAAAATATTGTCATTTCAACACATAATTACTATAAAAATTATCAGTGAGCTATTTTACATTCTTTTTATAGTATGAAGTCTACACAATTTATTGTGTATCTTAACACAGCATGGTCTAGCCACATTTTAGGTGGCTCAGTAGCCACATGTAGCTGTTAACTACTTTATTGACCAGCACAGTTCTGGAGTCTCTTTGGCTTTTATTGGATTGTATACTCATTTCTTCTGAGCCAGTCCCTATCAATAGAGATAGGATTACTTTTGGGGCACTCAGGTCCATTCCTGGACCTGAAGATAGTCAGTTATAAGTAGGAGTGATGAATATGAGCAGTGGATGTTGGGAAGGCAGTCGTTAATGACCAAGATAATCCCTTCATCTAATTTATGAAGAACTTGACCAGCTGCATTTATAGAGCAAACTAGAATAATGCTCTCTGTAGAGTTTTCCTGTCTGCCCTGAGTTATTTGGGGTATTTTCCTTTTCTTTTCTGAAGCTTTTTTTGCCTAAAGTAGCAGAAGGTAAAATTGGTGCCTGATCCTTACCATGTTTTCGTTCCTTCCCAGTTAAAGCAGATATTCCCCATTGATTTCGTTTTCGTTTTTTCATTTCTCAGTGTTGTGGTTTTGTTATCCAGATAAAGTTCTCTGACTTGTTTACAATTTAAGTAGTATAGAGTTCAGTAGTGTAAGGCAGCAGCCTTCTTACAGGGGAATGGACAACACAGAAACTTTTTGTTTATCCATTCCTTGACCTAAAATTCTTGCTTTGAGCTACAGAGAAAAGGTGAAGAGAGACATTTGAACAAATAGATAAATTAGTCATTTGACCCAGATTGTGGCTTTTTTTTTTCCTGTCCATTTGGGTAAAAATCATCCTCCAATTTACATAACCAGATGATTTTTCTTACATGGTAATTTTCTTAATGTGCCATGGCAGAGAGTTGTGGATTTGCAAATTGTGTAAGTTAATTGAAATAAACCAGGTGACTTTATTTCACTGTACTGTCTTACTTACAGAAGTACCCAAAGGGTGCAATTATTGGGTGGTTGTCTCAATGCATATCTAAGTTAACAGGCAACTTGTTGCAAAGGTTTTTGTTTTTTTTATCTTCCCACTTTCTTCTCCACCTTTTTCTCTTTTCTAATTTTTAAAATAGGAAATTCGATTTCTTTTTTTTTTTTTTTTTTTTGAGTTGGGGTCTCACTCTGTCGCCCAGACTGGAGTGCAGTGGCCGCTCCCGGCCACCGCAGCCTCAGCCTGCTGGGCTCCGGCAATCCTTCCGCCTCAGCCTTCCAAGTAGCTGGAACTACA
>CAUYQG010158742.1:0-12957 GCA_963574415.1 Tarsius wallacei | reverse complement strand
TGGTTCCATGTTTTTGCTATTGTGAATAATGCTGCAATAAACATGCATGTGCAGGTGTCTTTTTCATAGAGTGATTTGAATATACCCAGTAGAGGGGGGTGAGCATAAGCTAGCATTTATATATTATTATTGTTTTTTGTTTCTGTGATAGTTCACTCAGTATTATAGATTCTAAGTCCATCCAGGTTGCTGTGAAGTTCATAATTTCGTCCTTCTTTATATCTGTGTAATATTCCATCGTGTTTATGTACCACATTTTTCAAATCCAATCCTCTTTCGATGTGCAGTCCAGATGGTTCCATATTTTGGCTATTGTGAACAATGCTGCAATAAACATACATGTGCAGGTATCTTTTTCATAGAATGATTTGAGTTCCTCCGGGTATATTTCCAGTAGAGGAATTGCAGGGTCATATGGAAGGCTGATTTTTAGAACTTTTAGGAATCACCAAACTTTTCTTTTTCCACAGAGGTTGTATTAGTTTACACTCCCACCAACAGTGTAGAAGTTTTCCCTTTTTGCCGCATCCTCTCCAGCATCTGTTGTCTTTTGAGTTATTGATAATGGCCATCCTGACTGAAGATAGGTGGTATCTCAGTGTGGTTCTAATTTGCATTTCTTGATTAGTGAGGCTGAGCATTTTTTCATGTATCTATTGGCTGCTCATATGTCTTCTTTCGAGAAGTGTCTATTCATATCCTTTGCTCACTTTGTAATGGGGTTGTTTGTTTCTTTCTTTTTGACAAGTTTGAGTTCCTTGTAGGTCCTAGATGTTAGGTGTTTGTCAGACATACAGTTGGCAAATATTTTTTCCCATTCTGTGGGCTGTCTCCCTGCTCTCTTGATAGTTTCTTTTGCCTTGCAGAAGCTTGCCAGTTTGATGAGGTGCCACTTGTCTATCTTATCTCTGATGGCATGGGCACTTGGGGTTTTGATCAGGAATTAGTTGTCAGTTCCAATTTCCATAAGGGTGTCTCCTGAATTTTCTAAGATTCTTATAGTTTGAGGTTTAGCGTTTAGGTCTTTGATCCATTTAGACTTGATTTTTGTGGATGGTGATAGGTAGGGGTCTTGTTTTAATCTTCTGCATTGGTCAGTCAGTTTTCCCAGCACCATTTACTGAATAAGTTCTCCTCTCCCAAGTGGTTAGTGTTGGAGGCTTTGTCAAAGATGAGTTGGTTGACAAATTAAGGTTTTGCTTCTGGAATCTCTAACCTGTTTTATTGGTATATATGTCTGTTCTTGTAACAATACCAGGCTGTTTAGCTTATTGTAGCTTTATAATAAAGTTTAAAGTCTGGGAGTGTGATACCTCCTGCTTTTTTTTTTTTTTTTTGCGGAGGATTGTTTTGGCTATTCATGGTCATTTATGTTTCCATATGAATTCCTGTATTGTCATTTCCAGGTCTGAGAAAAATGCTGCTGGTAATGTAATGGGTATTGCATTAAATCTGTAGATTGCCTTGGATAGGATGGACATCTTAACAATGTTGATTCTTCCAATCCATGAGCATGGAATATTTTCCCATTTGTTTGTGTCATCTTTGATTTCTTTGTGTGTTTTGCAATTTTCATTGTAAAGGTATTTGACTTCTCTGGTTAGGAAGATGCCAAGCTATTTCATTTTTTTGTTGTTGTTGTTGCTATTGTGAATGGGATTGTGCTTTTTATTTGGGTTTCTGTTTGTGTGTTGTTGGTGTATATAAATGCAACTGTCTTTTGCACATTTATTTTATACCTGAGACTTTACCAAAGTCCTTTATCAGTGCAAGGAGGTTTTTGACAGATTTCTTGTGTTTTCGAGGTATAGGTCATGTCGTGTGCAAGGAGGGATAACTTGACTTCCTCTTTTCCTATTTGGATACCACTGATCTCCTTCTTTTGTCTGATTGCTCTTGCTAGGACTTCAAAACCTATGTTGAAAAGTAGAGGTGAGAGTGGGCATTCTTGTCTTGTTCAGGTTTTTAGGGGAAATAGTTCCAATTTCTGTCTGTTTAGCAGTATGCTGGCTGTGGGGTTCTCATAGACGGCTCTTACTATTTTGAGATATGTTCCATTTATGCCTAGATGTTCATGGGTTTTTATCAAGAAGGGGTGTGCTAGATTTTATTAAAAGCTTTTTCCTCATCTAATGATATAATCATGTGGTTTTTGTTTTTACATTTGTTGATGTATTTAATTATGTTTATGGCCTTGTGAATGTTAAACCAGTCCTGTATGCCAGGGATGAAGTGTACTTGATCATGGTGGATGATTTTTGGGATGTGTTGTTGGATTTGGTTTGCTAGGATCTTGTTGAAAATTTTAGCCTCTATGTTCATCAAATATATTGGCCTGTAGTTCTCTTTCTTTGTTGGATGTTTATCTCGTTTGGGTGTCAATGTGATGCTAGCTTCATAAAATGATTTGGGGAGAGTTCCATCTTTTTCAATTGCCTGGAATACTTTCAGTAAGATTAATATCAGTTCCTTCTTTTATGTTTTGTAGAATTCTGCTGGAATGCCATGTGGTCCAGGGCTTTTTTTGGTAGGTAGTTTTCTTATAAAATAGTTAATTTCCTGGATTGTTGTTAGTCTATCTAGGGCCTCAATTTCTTCTTGTTTCAACCTGGGGAGGTTGTGCAATGTCAGAAAGTCCTCCATTTCCTTTAGGTTTTCAAGTTTGTTTCGATACAAGGGTACATAGTAGTCTCTGATAATCTTTTGAATTTCTTAGGGATCAGTTGTGACTTGATTTTTGCATTTCTGATTCTGTTTTATTTGGCCTTTTCCTATCTTTTTCTTGGTCATTCTGGCTAAGGGTCCATCAATCTTGTTTATCCTTTCAAAGAACTAGCTTTTCGTTTCATTGATTTTTTCTATTATCTTTTTGTCTTCTATGTTCCTAATTTGGGATTTTATTTTGGTGATCTGGATTCTTCTGCTGAAGTTAGGGTTTTGGTGGTCTTGCTTTTCCAACTCCCTTAGGTGACTTGATAGGCTGTTAACTTGTGATCTTTCTTCATGTGTGTCTGTAGAGGTTTGAATTCTCCTCTAAGTACTGATTTCATGGCATCCCACAGGTTTTCATAAGATGTTTGTCCATTTTCATTTGTTTCCAGGTATCTTTTAATCTTTGTTCTGACTTTCATGTTGACCCAGGAGTTGTTTAACATCATGCTGTTTAGTGTCCATGTCTTTGTGGGGTTTGGGGGAACTTTATTGGTGTTGATATTTATTTTTATTCCACTGTGGTCTGAGAAGGTGCATGGCAGTATTTTAATTTTATGGAATTTTTTAATGCTTGACTTATGGCTGAGGATGTGGTGATATGGTCCATCTTAGAGTATATTCCATGTAGTGATGAGTAGAATATATATTCCATGGTTGTTGGGTGGAGTGTTCTGTAGGTATCAAATAAGTCCATTTGGTCAAGCATCACATCTCCTTGTTGATTTTTTATCTTGATGATCTGTCTAGGGTTGTGAGTGGGGTATTTAAGCACCTAGCTATGATAGTGTTAGAGTCAATATCTTTTTTAAGTTTACCTAGAGGCTGCTTTATTAAAGTTGGTGCTCCTATGTTGGGTGCATATAAATTTAGGATAGATATTTCTTGTTGACAGATTGAACCTTTTCTCATTATATGGTGACCTTCCATATATTTTTTAATTGCTGATAGTTTAAATGTATTTTGTCTGATATTAAGAGCATAACTCCTGCTTTCTTTTATGTTCTGTTCACCTGAAATTTTGTTTCCCATCCTCTTGCTTTGAGTCTGTGATTTCCTTTCTTGTGAGATGATTCTCTTGGAGATAATATATCATTGCCTCATGATATTTTATCCATTTTGCCATTCTGTGTCTTTTCAGTGGTGCATTTAGTCCATTCACATTCAGCCTAATTATTGAGATGTGGGAATTTATCCCTGTCATGAGGTTCTTATAGAGTTTGTTGTTGTTGCTGCTGTTTGTTTGTTTGTTGTCTTTCTTTTGATTTTTGGGTTGACTCGTGTGTGTTTTCAATATCTTTCTTGCATTCTTGTGAAGGACGTTGTCATTCCTTCTTCCCTTTCTTCTGTGTTTAATACTTTCTTAAGTGCTTCTCGTAGAGCTGGTCTAGAGGCAGTGTAAGCTCTTAGGGATTGAATATCTGGGAAAGATTTTCATTCTCCATCTCTGATGAAGCTTAACTTACCCGGGTTGGTAATTCTTGGTTAAAATTGTTTATCTTTGAGAACTTTGAAGATTGGGCTCTAAGCTCTTCTAGTCTGAAGCGTTTCTGTAGATAAGTCTGCTGCTATTCTAATTGGTCTTCCCTGGTAGGTAGTCTGACCTTTATCTTTTGCTGCCTTTAGGATTTTTTCTTTTATACCAACTTTGTATAGGTGAATTACTATGTGTCTAGGAGCTGGCCTTCTCATTTGTTGTCTTGCAGGTGTTCTCTGAATCTCTTGTGTTTGAATGGTTGCATCACTGACGAGATGAGGGATGTTTTTTGTATAATTTCATGGAATATTTTTCCAGGATGGTCTCTGTCTCTCTATCTGTCTCAGCCAATTAATCTTAGATTCAGCCTCTTGAAATAATCGCTTATCTCTTGGAGGTTTTTTTCTGTCTTTTTAAGCTTCTTTTCTATGTTTTTAATGGTGGGTTAGTTCCATATTTTGGTCCTCAAGCTCTGAGATTCTTTCTTCTGCTTGGTTAATTCTGCTTTCCATGGTTATCAGTTTGTTATTTATTTCATTCACTGTGCTATTTATTGCTGTTATCTCAGTTACCAACTCCTTCATTCTTTCCTCTTGTCTCTCCTCAATTTTATTTATTCTCTCTATTAATGTCTTAATATCTGAGTTTGTGGTTTGAGACTAGTCATTCGGATTCTGGGGGCTCTTCATTGTTTGAGTACCGGAGAATATATTCTCTGTGGTTGACCTCCCAGGGTTCTGTGTGAGTCCCATGTTCTTCCTTTGATTTTTCTTCATTTGTGTAGATTTTCCAGCCCCCCTCCCATTTTTTTTTTACCTCTTCTTTAATTCTGTTGTTCAGGGATTGGAGGGTAGCTTTTACTTCTGTTTGCTCAATCTCCTGTTCTTCCTTATGTGGTTCCCCTGGCTTTGTTCAATTCTGGAGCTGGAGCTGGACTATGGGTGGGGGGCTGTACTTTTTGCAGTTTTGAGATTTAATTGAGGTGGGAGTTTTGATTCAGAAACTATCTGCACATCCCCATATCTGCTGAGCGGTGTGTGGGCTTCCTGGAGCCCACTTCTCACTGCCTTACAATCTATCTATGCAGTGGGGATATGGGTTTGCCCCTGAAAGCAAAATGAAATAAGAAAAAGGAAAAGAATGGAAAAAGGAAGGGGGGTGGGCGATGAAAGAAAGGTAGAGAAAGAAGAAAGGAAGAGGGAAAACAGACAGGCATACCAACTAACAAATGAAAAGAGACACAAACAAGGACAGAAAAGTTTTAAAAAATACAGATAACCATATAAATACACAAACCAACAAAAACATCCCTATTGATGTACTTTCCCTCAAAAATACCCATAAACAAACAAGAAATCTAAAAAAAGAGCAGTAAAATAACAGAAACAAAGCATGTACAAAAACATAATCAAAAACAGAAAGAAAGAGAAAAAAATCTAAAACAAAAAACAAAAACAAAACAAAAAAACTGAGCAAGACAAACAGACAAACAAACAAAAAATAAAACAAAGAAACAAAAAACTTGCTCTGAGTTCCTGTAAGTCCAACTTCCTTTCAACTCTGGTCTCCAGCCCCTCCCCTTTGCTCTCAGTGCAGGCTGATAGGGTTACTCTAAGCATGGGCCAAATGCCCCAGAGGCTAATGTGGGGGAGGGTGGATCAGATCTGTACTCACCAGCTTGCTGCCTGTCAAGTCTCCCACTCATATCTGACTTGTATGTCTGGTCCAGCATGGAGTAGGGTCTGTCTCTCTGAGTTTGATGAGATTACCTCTAGGTCCCAAGTTGGAGGCTGGGTGGAGTTGGGCAGGGCAATGCAGGTCTCTGCCTTGTCCCAGGACAGAGAAAATGGCTCTGGTCAGTGTTTCCTTACCGGTGGTGGGGCTTCTCTCCAGGGCTCCCCAATCTTTTCCCTCTATGGATCCCGGACTCGTAGTGTTTTACTGACACAGGTGATGGTGTGGGCCCCGCGCCAGATGATGAAGATTGGCTGCTTTCTGCTGCCTCTTCTTAGGAGAGCCCTGAGAACAGCAGACGATCCTGTGCTCCAACGGCTCCAATCTCAGGGCAGTAGGGGGTTGCAGTCACCTCTGGAGGAGGGCCCTGGTGCACTCATGCAGAAAGTCTTCCTTTTTTGTTGGGTCAGAGTCTCACTCCTTTGCCCAGGCTGGAGTGCAGTGGTGCACTTAGGGCCACCCCGGTGTCAACTTGCTGGGCTCTGGCATTTCTTCTGACTCAGCCTCCCAAGTAGCCAAAACTACAGGTGCAGCACTACCATGCCTGGCTAATTTTTGATTTATTTAGAGACAAGGTCTCACCAAGTTGCTCGGACTGGTCTTGAATCTCTGGGCTCAGGCAATCCACTTGCCTCGGCCTCCCAAAGTACTGGGATTACAGGTTGAGTCACTGGGCCTGGCCATGCAGAGAGTCTTTATGCACACTTGCTTTTGTGGAGACTCTCACAGTCTGACCTGTTCTGTCGCCTTCTTGACAGAAGTCCATGAAAATATACTCTTTACGCTTCATCTCTTTCCTGATAGAAAACATTGGGTTTGTTTTGATTCCATTGCTGAAACACTTTTAAACTTTGCACAAACTTTAAAACCAGCTGAGGACTGAATGTCCTAAGAGATGATACTAACTTCTACCACACATATTTCATTTACTATGTTTCCTTCAATCCAGTTTGCCCTGTGTGAGTGGGCAAGGCCATTGTGTTAGTCCATGTGCAATGAAGATTGGTACACATTAATAAGTTCACAGTAATATAACTCAATATTTTTGTATATTTCTAATTATAAGATCTGACTTGGAAGGATTATCTCAAGATGGGGACGTTTTTATGGATACAACTATGCTTAATTTAGTAATAGTTGTTTAGGTAGCTTTTTTGAGCTGACACTACTCAGAGAAAGATCTCAATTTGCCATTATCAGAAATGGGTCTGCCCAGCTAGCAAAGAGAATAACAATAAAAGGATGTATTGATTTTCTTTAGCAAGTTGGAGATATTGCCATGATTAGTTCTAAGGCTTTGGATCAGTTAGAAAGGTTTGGCTTCCTTGAATGAGTTTCCTGCAACTCCCTTCAGTTTGTCACCTTATTAACAAAGATTTTTTTTGAACTGTAAGAGCAACTGTATAATATAATATAAATGTTTTATGAAATAGTATAGTCAGCTACTGATGTTGTACAGAAATGCACACTGGGTGGTATAATTATTTAAAGTTTAAAATGTGCTGAACAGAATTCTGTTTTAATAAGCATTTCAGAAGTTGAATAGACTGAAGTTCAAAGGACAAATGCTTTTTAAACAAAATTATTCATTTCATTTCCCATGTTTGAAATGATTAGTTTAAAGCTGCTATTCAAGCCAAAAAGGATTTCCTTTGTCTTAATTGTTAATACAATTAACTGTAGTGTAATATCTGCTGGTTTGAACAATAGTACTACACATTAATGAGGTTTATGCTAATTTTTATCCTTAGACATCAATTTTCCAGATAAAAGCACACAAAATTCTGCATTTTTTGTTTAATTTAAATTCATGCTAATATTTGTTTACTTTGCTTACTTACCCTGTTAACTAGTATTTGAGTACATTATAATATGGTTTTAAAGTTTTCTTCATTGAACCCTAGTTTATTTCAAGAGCACTGTGAGGATACTGACCAGGACAATAATTTTGAGCAAGATCAACTGTCTCCCTTCTGCTATACAGCAGATACTTAGAATACATGCTAGTATAGGCTGTTTGTTTCTTTGAAGATGAGACGTCTTAAGCAGAGTTTGAGATAGGCTCAGAAGGAGATGAAGGTGGACAAAACAAGCGAAATAGTCAAGGAGTTTGAGTGGCTATAAAGGTAATGAATGCTTTCCTGTGTTTATTTCTATATTGAAAAATGGAAAAATTTTCCTTTTTAATTTTAAAATTTTTAATTGACAATAATTGTACATAATTATGGGGTGCAATGTGATGTTTTGATATATTTATACAATGTGTAATGATTAAATCAAGTTAATTAACATATCCATCACTTCACTTATCATCTTTTGTGGTGAGTCATTTGAAACCTACTCTCTTAGTAATTTTGAAATATACATTATTATTAACTGTAGTCATAGTGTTTGTGATAGATCTCAAAAGTCTATTTGTCCCGACTAACTGAAACTTTGTACCCATTGGCCAATATCGGAAAATCTCCCTTTTAAACATGCTAGCAAATCCTTTCGGAAATTAGCTTGAAATTTTAACACAAATAAGTTAAATACATTCAAATCAGTGTCACTGAGACTTAATGGGAGAGTCTCAGTGAAAAATTGAAACTAATGATAATAATCTGTTCAAAAATAGATTTAACAGGAGAAAGAGCATCAGATGTTGCAGAGATACAAAGTGGAAAAAAAAACCCCCATGAATCTAGAGGCAGAAGCATGGCCAGGAGAAATACCAAAATAACATGATTGTGAAGATGCCATATGACCTGTTTGGCCACATGGAAGATAGGACTATATTTTTCAGTACTTGTTTGGCCTCGTTGAGGATATGACTATACTTTCTTTTTTTTTTTTTTTTTTTTTTTTTTTTTGTTGGTGTATCACTCTGTTGCCCAGACTGGAGTGCAGTGACCGCTCCCAGCCACCGCAGCCTCGACCTGCTGGGCTTCGGCGATCCTTCCGCCTCAACCTTCCAAGTAGCTGGAACTACAGGCGCGCGCTACCACGCCTGGCTAATTTTTTGATTTATTGTAGAGATGAGGTCTCGCTTGCCCAGGCGGGTCTCGAACCCGCGGGCTCAGGCAATCCATTCACCTCAGCCTCTCAAAGGCGCGGGATTACAGGCTGAGCCACCGAGCCCGGCTAGAATGTGTTCATCTTTTAAGCACTTGCTACTTGTGTTTTTGGTTTTCCGTTTGTTTGTTTGTTTGTTTTGTACAGAAGCTTACAAAATGAAATAAAAGGTATCTATGATGTTGTGTGAAAAAAGATCAACTTAAAAAAGACAGTCCCTGCTTGGCCGGATGCCTCACACCTATAATCCCAGCACTTTGGGAGGCTGAGGCAGTAGGATCACTTTTTTTTTTTTAAAAGAATTTATTGAGAGGACAGAAAAGCTCCCAAGTAGGAGAGGACCGGAAGGGGTTGTCCAGGAGGATCGCTTTAACCCAAGAGTTCAAGAGCAGCCTAGGCAACATAGTGAGACCTTGTGTCTACAAAAAAATAAAAATTTAGCCAGGCATGGTAATGCATGCCTGTAGTTCCACCTCCTTGAGAGACTGAGCTGGAAGGATTACTTGAACCCAGGAAGTCGAGGCTGCAGTGAGGCAATCATGGCACTGCACTCTAGCCTGAGCAACAGGGTGAGACTCTGACTCAAAAAATAAAAAATTAAAAAACTGGTTACTAAGAAAAAGTCACTAATTCACTAAATTCAGAGTCTTAGAATTGAGTTATACCTCAAGCAAGGAGTCAGGTACTAAATGGATATTTTTTTATTTTAATATTTCTCCAATATATTGCTCAAGATTTCTGTAGAAGTTAATTTAATTTCTTTCTATGATATATTTTGAACTCCTTGAACAAGAAAATACAGAAAACAAAATATAAACACGTCCCACTGGTTTGATTTTTTTCCTTGTTTATGTTAGTTGGTATAATGTCAAAGTTATTTTCTACTTGTGGCTGGGTGTAGTGGCTCACACCTGTAATTCCAGCACTTTGGGAGACCAAGGCAGGAGGATTCTTTGATCCCAGGAGTTTGAGACCAGCTGAAGACTTGATGGTGACCCTTGGTCAACACAGCAAGACCTCATCTCTACAAAAAATAAAAAAATTAGCCAGACATAGTGACACACATCTGTAGTCCCAGACTACTCAGGAGGCTGACACGGAAGGATTGCTTGAGTCCAGAAGTTGGAGTCTGTGGCCAACTGTGATGATGCCACTGCCCTCAGGCCTGGGCAACAGAGTGAGACCCTAACTTAAAAAAAAAAAAAAAAAAAAAGTTACTTTCTACTTGCCTGGAAATGGATTTTTAGAACTTTCTTTGCTTTTCAGGGTGGAAAGGTTATCAGAGATTACAAATATTTAAAATGATAAAGCTTAAAACATCAATATTGCCCCTCCAAATTATAGTATAGTTCTATTAGTACAATAATAGGCTGTAATGTATAAACAACTTTGTAATTCAAACTCACAACCATTTCTTGAGTACTTACTGTGTCCTGCTTTCAACTGGGCTTCTGGGATTAACAGGACAGGATCCCACTACTAGACCCAAGACACTCAGGGGGTTTTAATAAAGAGTTGCAGACGGGTGTGCTTTCCTCTCTTTTTGCCCCTGTGGTTGTGCTGAACCCTCTGATATTCAGTGATAACCCATGAACAGTTCTCAGTTACCTCTGCGGGCACCCCTGCAACTTCCCAGGTAGTCTCCCAGGCATCCCAGTGGCAACTGCCCAGTGAATTTCAGCAGCAAATGTCCTAGGCGTGCCTTTCAATGGAGTGACTGCATTGGGGACATGAAATTCCCAGCTCTTTGGAGGATTGCTAGATACTGGCTCTGAATTTGTGCCAATTCTTGAAGGTCCAAAACACTACTGTGGTCTGCCAATAAAAGTTGGACCTTTAAGGTGCTCAGATGATAGAAAGAGTCATATCTCAAGTCTGGCTTATAATTGTTGTTTCATGTATTTTGGTGGTTTATTGTTATGTCCATGCTATGGACTAAATGTTTGTCCCCCCCCAAATTCCTGTTTAAATCCTAACCCTCAAGGTGATGGTATTGGGAGGTAATTATGTTATAATGATGAAGTCCTTATGAATGGAGTTAGTGTCCTTATTAAAGAGGCTCAAGGGAGCTTGTCTGCCCTTCCACCACGTGAAGACACAGCTAGAGAGAGCCCTCACGAGACACCAAATTTGCTGGCATCCTGACCTTGGACTTTCCTGCCTCCAAAACTGTGAGAAATACATTTCTGAGTTTATACGCCACCCAGTCTGTGGCATTTTGTTATCACAGCCTGAACAGACTAAGTTTATATACATTTATAATTGCTATATCTTCCTGATTTATTGAAAAAATTTCCTGATTTTTTATCATCACAAAATGCCTTTGTAGTAATATTTCGTCTTTAAGTTCTTTATTCTCTGATAGTTATATAACCGCTCCAGCTGTCTTGTAGTTACTGTTTGCATTGTGAATCTTTTTCTATGTGTTTACTTTCAACCTATTTGTGTGTTTTAATCTAAGGTGTGTTTCTATTAGACAGAATATAGTTGGATATTGCTTTTTTTACCCATTCTTATAATCTTAGCCTTTTGAGTATGGTGTTTAGTTGATTTCTACTTAATGTTATTATTGATGTGGCTGGATTTACATATGCCATTTTACTATTTGCTTTTTATTTGTATTATGTCTTTTTGTTTTTGTTCTTTTTCTCCTTTACTGCTTTCGTTTGTGTTAAATTATTTTTAGTGTGTCATTTTAATTCCTCTGTTGATTTTTGGTATTATTATTATTTTTGAGTTAGGGGTCTCACTCTGTCACCCAGGTTGGAGTGCAGTGGCACAGTCACAGCTCACCATAACCTTGACATTCTGGTCTCAGATGATCCTTCTGTCTCAGACTCCCAAGTAGCTGAGACGACAGCTGCACTTTATCATACCTGGCTAATTTTTCTTGTAGAGATGAGGTGTCACTATGTTGGCTAGACTTATCTCAAACTCCTGGATCAAAGCAATCCTCCCACTTTAGCCTCCCAAAGTGCTGGAATTACAGGCATGAGCCACGGTACCTGGTCTATTTTAAAAGTTATCTGGTATTCTAGGGGTTACAATATGGACTTTAATTTATCACAGTCTATTTCAGAATGATTTAACTTAATTTTGTTAGGATACTGGAATTTTGCTCCAATAGGTCTCCTTTTCCTCTCTCTTTATCTTTTATGTAATCTATATTTTATGTAATCACCATGTATATTACATCTGTGTATGTTATACACTGAAAAGTGTGATGTTACATAGTCTTCTTATGTTGTTCAAAGAAGATGAGCAGAACTGTCTGTCTATGGAGTCATTTATATTTACCCACATGTGTGTGATATCTGGTCTTTTCATGTCTTCCTCTGAGCCCAGGTGATCATCTAGTGTCATCTTCTTTTCACCTGATTAAGTCCCTTTAGTATTTCTCATAAGACATGTTTGCTAGCAGTTTTTCTATGTCTTTGTTTATCTGAGAATGTTCATCTGACCTTCATTTTTGAAGGATAATTTTGCTGCACGTAGAATTCTTGTTTAGCAGTTATTTTTTATTTCAGCCCCTTGAATATGTCATTCTGCTTCTTCCTGGTCTCTGTTGTCTTTGATGTGTATGATAAGAACTTTCCCTTGTTACTTTCAAGATTTTCTCTTTGTTTTTGACTTTCTGCAGTTTGATTATAACATGTTTAAGTGCAGATCTCTTTGTGTTTATCTTTCCTGGGATTGATTGAGCTTGTTGGATCTGTAGATTAATGTTTTTCTTCCATCGTGGGAAGTTTTGGGCCATTATTTCTTCAAATTCTTTTTCTGCCCCTTTTCCTCTCTGTTATTACATATATGTTGGTACGCTTGATGTTCTCAACAGCATACCATCTTTGATGGTCTGCTTATTTTCTTTAATCTTGTTTTCTTTCTGTTCTTCATATTGGATCATTTTTTCCTTTTTTCTTTTTCTTTTCTTTTTTGCTGTGTCTCTATGAGCCTGACATTGGATAATTTCTATTGACCTGTAT